>JBBGZY010003601.1:0-155000 GCA_037952925.1 Lithobates clamitans
CCTCCCAGTACAACTCCCTCCAGTACAACTTCCTCCAGTACAAATCCCTCCAGTAAAACTCCCTCCAGTACAACTCCCTCCCAGTACAACCCCCTCCAGTACAACTCCCTCCAGTACAACTTCCTCCAGTACAACTTCCTCCAGTAAAACTCCCTCCAGTACAACTCCCTCCAGTACAACTCCCTCCAGTACAACTTCCTCCAGTACAACTTCCTCCAGTAAAACTCCCTCCAGTACAACTTCCTCCAGTACAACTCCCTCCAGTACAACTCCCTCCCAGTACAACTTCCTCCAGTACAACTCCCTCCAGTACAACTCCCTCCAGTACAACTTCCTCCAGTAAAACTCCCTCCAGTACAACTCCCTCCAGTACAACTCCCTCCCAGTACAATTCCCTCCAGTACAACTTCCTCCAGTACAACTTCCTCCAGTAAAACTCCCTCCAGTACAACTCCCTCCCAGTACAACTCCCTCCCAGTACAACTCCCTCCCAGTACAACTCCCTCCAGTACAACTCCCTCCCAGTACAACTCCCTCCAGTACAACTCCCTCCCAGTACAACTCCCTCCCAGTACAACTCCCTCCAGTACAACTCCCTCCCAGTACAACTTCCTCCCAGTACAACTCCCTCCCAATACAACTCCCTCCAGTACAACTCCCTCCCAATACAACTCCCTCCAGTACAACTCCCTCCCAGTACAACTCTCTCCCAGTACGGATACCCCCATTAGTACAGCACCACCCGAGTAACCCCCCCCACACACACACACACACACCTTAGTACACCTTCTCCCCTGTTACAGATCCCCTCCCAGTACAACTCCCCCCCAATACAACTTCCCCAAGTACAGATCTACCCACAGTACAGATGCCCCCCTGGTACATGTTGACCCCCCCACCAGTACAGATCACCGCCTTAGTACAGCCCCCTCCCCTACCTTCAGTAAATATCTTCCTCCCCTTAGTACAGCTCCCCCCAATACAGCCCTCCCCCCGCCCAGTACATTTTTTTCTCCAGGGGCAGATCTCCCCCACCCGTATTACAGAGCTCACCTCTCCATTAAACATAGTGTGGCCAATCCCAGGAAAAGATAAGGAAATCTTCCTTTGTTCAGAACTGCTGCTGCCCGTCTCAGACCATTACTAGCACACAGCAGCAGCTGCACCACAGATATTTGGAGGGGGGGGGTAGAGTTGGTTTGGCGCCCCCTTACCCTAGATAATGCTCACATAATAATGAGTCTCTATGACTGACAAGCGCTAGATGATACCGGATGTCCTCCGTCCAGAAAAAGAGGCGGGCTTTATCTGGCTTTCTGCAGCTTCTAATGCACACAGTGGAAAGCTCACAGTGTGCAGTGATATCAGAGTAAGCCATTTCAGCCCAGGAGATACAGTACAACAGTGCAAGACTGAAGGGAAGGATGGAGGTCAAATTTAAATCCTTTAAACCTACAACGATCCTGGGCTCTCATTATCACCCTCTAGCATGTCCCAATCATCAAGGGTGATGTCCAAAGGCGATGGCGTTTTGGAAGGGCCATGTTGTGGTTTGATAAAAGTATCTGATCTCAATGTGCATAAAGCAGAGTTCAATGTACGGAGCGCGTCCAGCGTCTAATTGTCGTATCGCCATTCTCAGGGTGACCGTCCGCCTTCTTTACATTAGCAGTCCTTGAGACTGATAAACATCTCAATTATCTATAACAGCAAGGAGGGCGCACGTCAAGTGTACAGAATCACCGCATATTTTCCAGGAACCGGGAGCACCATACAGAGCAATTCATTATAGAAGCTTTTTATTCCAGTTATTTTCAGATGTGATTCCTTTCTGTTATTCTTTATTACCATTTTCCACCCTTTCATGGCCTAAGGCAGATGGGTGATCGGTTTGCTATTTAAACCTCAGACATGAAATACGAACAAGGCACATCCCTCTATAGTGTGTGCTTGCCTCAATCCAGAGCACTTATGCCGCGTACACACGGTCGGACTTTTCGGGTACAAAAATCTGACAGCCTGTCCGACAGACTTTCGACGGACTTTTGGCGGACTTTTGGCGGTTTTGCGGCAGACTATCTAACGGACGGACTTGCCTACATACGATCACACAAAAGTCCGACGGATTCGTACGTGATGACGTACACCGGACTAAAATAAGGAAGTTGATAGCCAGTAGCCAATAGCTGCCCTAGCGTGGGTTTTTGTCCGTCGGACTAGCATACAGACGAGCGGATTTCTGGGTCCGGCGGAGTTACGACGTAAAGATTTGAAGCATGTCCGTCAGATTTGCGGCTGAAAAAGTCCGCTGAAACCCACACACGATCGGATTGTCAGCCGTATTTTGTCGGTCGGCGTCCGTCGGACTTTTGTAGACGAAAAGTCCGACCGTGTGTACGCGGCATAAGTGTCAATTCTGTCTGCTGTCTCCTTCCTCTGCTATCAGCATGCGTCACTTCTGACAAGTTTTCCTGACACCAAGACATAAAAAGGTGACAAGGGAAGGAGCTCCAGCACACAGCCTGTGATTGATAGCCTCAGCTCTGTTCCTGTGTAATGTGTAAAGGGAGCATGTGCCTTTCCTTTAATCAGCTCTCAGACCTCTCCTCACTGAGGTCTGCAGAGTGTCATTTCAGCTCTCCGCCCCCTTTTTTCTGAATTCTCAGACAAGCTTTAAGTAATCAGCACTTTGAACAGATGTAGAGAACAGACTAGTGCAGATAGACAGGTACAACTTATGTAGGAGGATTTGTTTCATCTCTGTGTACCACCTGAGGATAGTCCATTCATTGGGTATATGGAAGGGTTTACACCCACTTACAAGACTATCACTAATCTGACCACATATTAGAACTAGGGGTAGGTTCAAAAACCGCAATACAGGGGGTCCCCTAGTTACAAACATCCGACTTACAAACGACTCCTACTTACAAACGGAGGGAGACAACAGGAAGTGAGAGGAAATCTACCCCTAGGAAGGAAAATTCACTCCTATAAGAACTATTATGGGGAAAAGATACCTCCACTGATGCTTTATCACCAAGGCTTGTTTCCACAACAACCCAAAATTTTCAAAATCCAATTGTCATTGGGACAGAAAGTGAGGTGAAATCTTCTGAACAGGAGCACAGACAGCAAAACAAATGTTACAGGGGTGTTAACCCTTCCTTATACTATCCAAAAAGCTTAAAAATAGTTTTTTTAGCTGGAGCTACACTTAAAAAATGTACCTGTTCCGACTTACAAACAGATTCAACTTAAGAACAAACCTACAGTCCCTATCTTGTTTGTAACCCGGGGACCCCCTGTAATGTATCACAGAGTGGCACACGCATAAGGGGTTGCAGATTTCCTTTAGTCACAGGGTAAAAGTTACAAACCAAGTCCCAATGTTTACGGGTTTCAGGCCTATGGGGGCCTTGGTCATAGCGATGACTAAGGTCCATGTAGGGCTGAAACGTGTAGACGTTGGGACTTGGTTTTAACTTTTAACCTGTGACAACTTAAGGAAATCTGTTATCCCCGCTCTGTGATACAATATTGAAAGAATGGAGCCAGCTGTGAGCAATATATATATATATATATATATATATATATATATATATATACACTAAAGTATGTCAGGACCTGGGTTACCTGCTGGTGGCACTGTGCTTTCCAGAGCAGAAATCCCAGTAATCAGTTTCTACCTGATGCTGGCTGCTCGGAGGGTATTTGGGTCCTAGCCTACTAGTGGCTCTAGCTAGCAGATGACTCAACGAGGTTCATGTAATCACAGTTTCGATGTGCCAGCAACTTTTTTCTAATTCGATTCAGAGCCGGGTCACATCAGTGGACGTGCATTGTGGTGTGCATAATGCATGGTCTGGAATGCGTTGCGCACACACACTGTGGTACATTGCTTGACAGGCACAGGATAAAATTTACAGTTACAGTTGCTTCCCAGAGCAGAAGGTTGTAGTTCTGGTGTCCACCAGCGGGTGTCTTCTAGCAGCCAGCAGATCCCAGTAATCAGTTTCTACCTGATGCTGGCTGCTGGGAGGGTATTTAGGTCCTTCCCTCCTAGTGGCTCTAGCTAGCAGATGACTCAATGAGATTTATGTAATCACAGTTTCGATGTGGCAGCAACAATTTTATAATTCGACTTAAAGCCGGGTCACATCAGTGCACGTGCGTTGTGGTGTGCATAATGCATGGCCTGGAATGCGTTGCGCACACACGCTGTGGTACATTGCTTGACAGGCATAATTTATAATGGAGCCTTAAAGAATGCAACATTTCTCACAGGATAAAAGTTACAAAATAAGTCCCAATGCTTACGCACTTGACCCCTATGTGGGCCTTAGTCATTGCTATGACTAAGGCCCCGATAGGGCTGAAACACGTAGGCGTTGGGACTTGATTTGTAACTTTTAACCTGTGACAAATAAAGGAAATCTGTGAGCCCCTATGCGTGTTCCACTCTGTAAAACAATATTAGAGGAACGGCGCCAGCTGCCAGCACCGTATATCTGCAATAAAGTATTAAGGACCTGGATCACCTGCTGGTGGCACTGTGCTTCCCAGAGCAGAAGGTTGTAGTTCCAGTGTCTACCAGCGGGTGTCTCACAGCAGCCAGCAGATCCCAGTAATCAACTTCCACCTGATGCTGACTGCTGGGAGGGTACTTAGGTTCTCCCCTACAAGTGCCTCTAGCAGATGACTCAACGAGATTCATATAATCGCAGTTCTGTTGTGCCAGCAACATTTTTATAATTCGATTTAGGGCCAGGTGACATCAGTGCATGTGCAGTGTGCATAATGCGTGGGCTGGAATGCGTTGCGCACACACGCTGTGGTGCATTGCTTGAGAGGCATAATTTATAATGGAGCCATAAAGGATGCAACATTTGTCACAGGATGAAAGTGACAAAGCAAGACCCAACACTTACACATTTCAGCCCTATGTAGGACTGAAAAGGTTGTAGTTCCGGTGTTCCGTTGAATGTTACAAGAATTCACCCAGTCGTAACTGATGACCCCTGTATTTTGTTTAATAGGTTCATTTCCTGTGATGGTCAGCTCCATCTAATGGCTATAAAGGCATTTTCCTGACAGAGATATTTCAGAAACTACTGTATTATAGCCACTAGATGGAGCTGATGTTCAAATAAACATATAATATATATATATAAAAAAAAAAATTAATTAATGAATATTCAATAAAATAAACCTATTGAACAAATTCTGGGGAAAATTTGTTACAGCTGGGCGAATACTTGTGACATTTGTCCAGCGAGGTTTTTTTTAGCAATAAACCCCCTGAGTGTGCAGTAAAAAAAAATTTTAAAGAAGGGTAAAAAAAAGTATAACAATTTTACTGTGTATAAAAAATACCCAAAACCACAAATAAACTGAAAACTTCCTCAACCAACAAATCCCCTCTCTTATATTGACGCCTTTAAGGATGCCAGATAATTTGAAATTCAACTTCATTTAACTGGGTCAGCATTATATTTTATATACAAGATGGTGATAAGCTGGCGGCCGTCCACCCGTCTACCCGTCTGCACTATCTGGAGAGATTAGTCCGTTATCACAGGACAGGCTGAACACGACCTGACCTGTCATCAGTACAGCAAACAGGAAGTGAGGTCGCGTCATCGCGCTCAGCAATTGCTACTATATTTTACATGATCGGCACAGACAGCGCAAACTGCTACAATGTACAATGTATACAGCAACTACCACCAACCATCCACTGATCCAGGGGGAAAAGCCACTATGACTGGTCGCTATGGGTGAATGTGATGAGGTTATCTGTAAAATGAATATAATACTCCATAATATTTATATACTATAAATATATATATGTAATGTTAATATTTATTATTAAATCATATTTAAAAATACATTTTTTAACCTAGCATAAAGCCAAATCTCACCCTGTGGTCCATTTTGCAGGTCCAGGAGCTCATTTTTTTGTATTTTTTATTTTGATTATTATTCTTTATTCTGCCCTGTTCTCAGTTCACTCTCATGCTCCCATAGCCCAATATGCAAGGTTATTTCCTGTTATTTTTTTTACAAGGGCAAACATACACTGGAAGTCAGAATGATATCAGGATGGAGGCCACGTGTGAGTTTCAGTGGAATTGTGGTAAACTGGTGAAGGTACTCTTTTCAACAAAAATAAAACAAATGTATAAAGTAAAATAGTGTAGCCACTGAGATATATAGCCTGTTGCTCACATAACTATTTTTTACAAAAGCAAGCCTGCATTAGAGGCTCGAACAGGGCTGGGAGCCTGGGACAAGGGGTGGGCAGGAGGGGCATCTGCTCTGGGCGCAGTGAAGCAAGGGGGTAAGGAATGGATGCAGGGTGGTGCACCTATTCTGCAGCATGTATTAACAGTGGGGAGGGAGGTGCAGTTCTGGATCCTTGCCCTGGGAGTTGGATGACCCTGTCCCGGTACTGGGTCAGAGTGACAGTAGGCTGGAGACCACACATAGCTTCCTGGAGCATTGTGCCCTTGAGGTCAGGTGGATTTTAAATCTTGATATATCCTTGCTGCGTTTATCACTTCCTGTGGAGTACCCAGGGCTGGTCTTTGAGACCAACCAGGTAAAGATGTTCCCTCCATTGAACGAACTACAGAAACTTCAACCTAAAGGTTCGCCTACTGCATGCAATTTTTGGGGCTCGGGTAATGGCCCTGAACAAACTCCTCACGTGCCCTTGAGTTCTGTTTATTTTACATTTTGATAAATCTATGCTGAGTCCTTCACTTCGTCTGGAATATCTGAGGCTGGTTTTGGAAACCAACAAGTCCAAGGAGTCATAAAATTGAAGGTTCACCTACTGCATGCTGGCAGGTGGTCATCCATTCTCCATTGCATGAAAGTTTTGGGTCTCATGGTAGTTGCCTTCAAAGCGATTACTCATGAGCCCTGGAGTTCCTGAGTTTGAGTGCATTTTAAATCTTGGGAAGTCCTCACTGAGCCTGTGACTTTGCCTGGAATACTTGGGGTTGATCTTGAAGACAAATCAGGCCAAGGTGTTCCTTCTATTGGAAAAACTTTAGAAAACACAAATTAAAGCTCTTTTGGCAATACTTCTCATATGGGCCACAGGAGTGCACTTACTTGTGCTCTCCTGACTTCACAGACCCATTCCAGACTCTGAAGGGCTCTCGACAATATAACATCGGGATCCACCCAGATGCCTCCTTTCATGTCGTTGAGAACCTGAGCTCCCCTTCTCCTGCTTGATGCTCCAGTGAGTGCTGGAGGGGCGGAGCAGAGAGCTGGTGTTCTGACAGTCGCTGCTCTCTACTCAGTGAAGACCAAAGAGCTGAGCGATCAGAGGTCACATGATTGCTCAGTTCTTGTGCTTAAAACTGGCAGGGGACAGCTTGCTGCAGCAGACCGATGCTGCAGAAGGTAGGTAAGTATGTATGTTTATTATTTTAAATTCCCACACTTCTCCTTTAACATTCGCCTACTGGTCTCATGGTCTCAGTGAGGACTTATAAAACTTGAAATCCATCTAGAGTCCAGATGGTGATGGACAAGTTAGACTCCAGTTCCAAGTAAGACTCCATATGTAATAGAAGATCATCTGGGTATCCTCCAATTGGTATCCCTCTTAACCGCAAGATGGCCAAAACTGACCCCATTAGCCTGGTGAATACCAGAGGAGAAGCTTTGTCCTCCAGTAAACAAAGGAAAAACCTCTGTACACAGCAATCATTTACCACTGCATGCAAATTTTGTGTCTCATGGTAGTGGCATTCGCAAAAATTCATTATGTGCCTTTGAGTTCAGGTAGATTTTAAATCTTGATAAGTCCCTGCTGCATTTATCACTTCCCCTGGAATTCCTGGGGCTGGTCTTGGAGACCAACCAGGCCAAGAAGACGAAGCGAGGGGCTCGGCGAGGATGTATCAAGATTTAAAAATCCCTCCAAATACCTTCAGAGTAGGGATGGATATAGACAGGTTGGACTCCAGATCCAAGTAAGACTCCAAATGCAAAAGGAGGTCATCTGGGTAACCTACATTTGGTATCTCTCTTGACTGCAAGATGTCCAAAACTGACCCCATCATCCTGGTGAACACTAGAGCAAAAGCTTTGTCTTCCAATGAACAAAGGAAAAACCCTCTTCCTCTGTACACAGTATAATTTTGAAGGTTGCAATAGAAAGTCATTCAGGTTCCAAACAATTGGTATCCCTCTTCACCTCAAGATGGCTAGCAATGGTGGCAGTGTCTTGGTGGACACCAGTAGGTGAAGATCTAAAGCATAATCTGTGTCCTCCAATGAACATCCAGAATCCGCATGGTGATGGACAAGTTGGACTCCATTTTCAAGTAAGACCCAATCTGCAATAGAAGGTCAAACCCAATACCCTACAATTGGTGATTCTCTTGACTGCAAGATGCCCAAAACTGACCCTATCATCCTGGTGAACACCGGAGACAAAGATTTGTCCTACAAAGAACAAAGGAAAAACCCTCTTCCTATGTACACAGCAATCCTTCTGAAGGTTGCAATAGAAAGTCATCCAGGTACCCAAGGATTGGTATCCCCATTATCCCCATTGACCTGAAGATGGCTATAGATGGCGGCAGTGTCTTAGTGGACAAGAGTAGGTAGAGATATAAAGCAGAATCTGTGTCCTCCAATGAACATGAAGAGAATGATTTTTAAGTTTAAGGATCTTATGCATCCAGATTCCGGATTTTGATGGACAAGTTGGGTTCCAGTTCCAAGTAAGACTTCATATGCAAATGAAAGTCATCCAGGTACTCAATGATTAGCCTTCCTCTTGACCTCAAGATGGCTAACAATGGCGGCAGTGTCTTGGTGAACAACAGTAGGTGAAGATCTAACGCAGATTCTGCATCATCCAATGAAGGTGGAGAGAAGAATTCCATATGTAAGGATTTTATCCATCTAGAATCCAGATGGTGATTGACAAGTTGGAGTCCATTTCCAAGTAAGACCAAATATGCAATAGAAGGTTATCTGGGTACCCTTCAGTTGGTATCTCTCTTGTAAGATGCCCAAAACTGACCCCATCATCCTAGTGAACATCAGAACAGAAGCGTTGTTCTCTAATGAACAACGTTAAAACACTCTTCCTCTGTACACAGCAATCCTTTTGAAGGTTGCAAAAGAAAGCCATCCAGGTACCCAATCATTGGTATCCCTCTTGACCTCAAGATGGGTATCAATGGCGGCAGTGTCTTTGTGGACACTAGTAGATGAAGATATAAAGCTGAATCTGTGTCCTTCAATGAATGTGGAGAGAAGGATTTTACGTGTAAGGATTTTATCAATCCAGAATCTAGACGATGGACAAGTTAGACTCCAGTTCCACGTAAGACTCCATGTGCAATAGAAGTTCATCTGGATACCATACAGTTGAAATCCCTCTTGACTGCAAGATGCCCAGAACTAACCCCATTGTCAAGGTGAACACCAGAGCAGAAGCTTTGTCCTCCAATGAATAAAGTAAACACCCTCTTCCTCTGTACACAGCAAGCATTCTGAAGGTTGCAATAGAAAGTCATCCAAGTACCCAACCATTGGTATCCCTCTTGACCTCAAGATGGCTAACAATGGCGGCAGCGTCTTGGTGGACACCAGTAGGTTAAGATCTAAAGCAGAATCTGTGTTCTCCAATGAACGCGGAGAGAAGGATTTTACAATGAGCACAAAACTCCTATTTTTCATTTTGGTAGGACTCCATAGACAGCAGAGAGCCCCGCAGAGCCAGGCTAAGTGGGAAGAACATTTTTTTATGGTCGAAACCCTTTCAGCCAAGCTGTGCACAGCTGATGCTTGTTTTGGAGACAAAATCCCCCTGATGTTTACTGCCATCGCACCTTCCAATAAAATATTTACACTGACTGCTTACGTTGTTTGCAATAATTCTCTTCTGCTGCTGTATTGTACATTGCTTGTTAGAGTTGTCCGCCTGCAAAAGAAACATAACAAACTTAAAAAAAAACAGAAGTGGAAAAAGGAATCTCAAAGTATTTACCCGCCCTGAGAAATGCCGTGCTGCCATCGCTGGACTGCATGTACACAGGAAGTGGCAGCAAAAAGGCTGCAGGAGATCCGCAGCACTGAGAGCAACAGAAAAGGTAAAAACAAGTATGTTACGAAAAAAACAAAAACAAAAAAAAACTATTGTTTGTATGATACACAGTGCTTTAGAAAACTAAGACTCCATTTACACTTGTGCAACTCCAAAGTCCTGCAATTTCCATTGCGACTTTACATTGCAGCATTGATGCAACTTTGGGTGGGTGCAACTTGGATGCGACTTTGGCTTTTACTGTTGCACAACTGTCGCACTAATAACAATTAAAATGCAATTTTTATGCGACTTTTGAGAGTTTACATTGCACTCTATGGCATTCAAGTCTCATAAAAGTCGCATCAAAGTAGTGTAGGAACCGTTTTAAAATTGCTGCGACTTTAAGTCGCATAGATTTATACAGCTTCCATTAAAATACATGGACGGCAACTTGTCACGAGACTGTATGTGTCCAAGTTGCACAAGTGTGAATGGAGCCAGATAAATGTCATTCAGTTAAGATTTACAAGTATCTTACGGCAGAATTCCAGGCAGATATAGAAGACACAAAGTAATGCGTATCAATGATGCTTCATTAAATGTATTTTTTTAAATGTAATCAGTGCAGTTACCGTAATCTGATCTGGGATCAGTCTCTTGCAGCCTTCAGCAGTGCTAGAGTGGGAGAGGAGCAGAGGGACAGAGAGATGAGCTCATCACTGTGTGGCTTCTCCTTTCACTGTCTAGTTACATTGTGGGGCAATCCCTCAAAGCTGCTTCCCTACGGCACTCCATCGCTCACATTTCTTTGTCAGCATGTGCAATACGGGACCAGCATTGAGGATGCCGAGGGCCCACCCCAATGTCCCCCACAGCTTCTTCCCTTTGGCACTCCGTCACTCACATTTTGATGTCAGCATGTAAAATGCAGGACCAGCATTGAGGATGCAGAGGGCCCATGCCAAAGTCCCCCAAGGCTGCTTCCCTTTGGTACTCCATCGCTTACATTTTGATTTCAACATGTACAATGCAGGACCAGCATTGAGGATGCAGAGGGCCCACCCTAAAGTCTCCCAAGGCTGCTTCCCTTTGGTACTCCATCGCTTACATTTTGATGTCAACATGTACAATGCAGGACCAGCATTGAGGATGCAGAGGGCCCACCCCAATGTCCCCCAAAGCTGCTTCCCTTTGGCACTCCGTCGCTCACATTTTGATGTCAACATGTACAATGCAGGACCAGCATTGAGGATGCAGAGGGCCCACCCTAAAGTCCCCCAAGGCTGCTTCCCTTTGGCACTCCATTGCTCACATTTTGATGTCAGCATGTACAATGCAGGATCAGCATTGAGGATGCCAAGGGCCAACCCTAAAGTCCCCCAAGGCTGCTTCCCTTTGGCACTCCATCGCTCACATTTTGATGTCAGCATGTACAATGCAGGACCAGCATTGAGGATGCAGAGGGCCCACACCAAAGTCCCCCAAGGCTGCTTCCCTTTGGCACTCCGTCGCTCACATTTTGATGTCAGCATGTACAATGCAGGACCAGCATTGAGGATGCAGAGGGCCCACCCTAAAGTCTCCCAAGGCTGCTTCCCTTTTGCACTCCATTGCTCACATTTTAATGTCAGAATGTACAATGCAGGACCAGCATTGAGGATGCAGAGGGCCCACGCCAAAGTCCCCCAAGGCTGCTTACCTTTGGCACTCCGTCGCTCACATTTTGATGTCAACATGTACAATGCAGGACCAGCATTGAGGAAGCAGAGGGCCCACGCCAAAGTCCCCCAAAGGCTGCTTACCTTTGGCACTCCGTCGCTCACATTTTGATGTCAACATGTACAATGCAGGACCAGCATTGAGGATGCAGAGGGCCCACCCTAAAGTCTCCCAAGGCTGCTTCCCTTTGGCACTCCATTGCTCACATTTTGATGTCAGCATGTACAATGCAGGACCAGCATTGAGGATGCCGAGGGCCCACCCCAAAGTCCCCCAAGGCTGCTTCCCTTTGGCACTCCATTGCTCACATTTTGATGTCAGCATGTACAATGCAGGACCAGCATTGAGGAAGCAGAGGGCCCACGCCAAAGTCCCCCAAGGCTGCTTCCCTTTGGCACTCCGTCGCTCACATTTTGATGTCAACATGTACAATGCAGGACCAGCATTGAGGATGCAGAGGGCCCACCCTAAAGTCTCCCAAGGCTGCTTCCCTTTTGCACTCCATTGCTCACATTTTAATGTCAGAATGTACAATGCAGGACCAGCATTGAGGATGCAGAGGGCCCACGCCAAAGTCCCCCAAGGCTGCTTACCTTTGGCACTCCGTCGCTCACATTTTGATGTCAGCATGTACAATGCAGGACCAGCATTGAGGAAGCAGAGGGCCCACGCCAAAGTCCCCCAAGGCTGCTTCCCTTTGGCACTCCATCGCTCACATTTTGATGTCAGCATGTACAATGCAGGACCAGCATTGAGGATGCAGAGGGCCCACCCCAAAGTCGCCCAAAATCTGCTTCCCTTAGGCACTCCATCGCTCACATTTCAATGTCAGCATGTACAATGTGGGGCCAGCATTAATGATGCCTAGGGCCCACCCACAACTTGGAAGCCCTGCATTAATGATGCCTAGGGCCCACCCACAACTTGGAAGCCCTGCATTAATGATGCCTAGGGCCCACCCACAAGTTGGGAATTCAAAACACCGGAAATCCTTGGCTCGGAGGAAGCAAGTTCAATGATGCTGGCCATCAGGCCGAGGACATCTAGTGACAGTAAAAAGTACTGCATGGGGAAATCTCTGTATTGAAGGTGAACATTGCAGCAAAAGCTAAATTTATATGTAGGTAACACCACCCACTGTGCATCTTCCCTATTGACTCCCTCTTCCTATTATTAAAATACTACTTTTGGGTGGGGTCGCCTTTCAAACACTATTAAAAAAAAAAAACACGTTTTATGAATTTTTATTTATTTTTTGCACAATAGGGACAGCCTTAATTGGATGACACTTATTTTACTTTATGTATGGTGTATCAAACAATAAACAATCACTGTGTGTTTTTTTTTATTCTGTTTCCACTTTTTTTATCCTTTGTTACATCTCAGTACTGCTGATTTCCTCCAGTTCCTTTAAGCCACTTCCTGCTATATGCAACCCTTTCAGTGTCGGCTGCCTATCACAGCTCAGGGCCGACTTCCTGAAAGCAGCCTCTGAGAACCATGTGTGCGCAATGTATGTTGGCATAGCTGCTTGAAATCTCCACCAGGGGGCGCATCTTATAGGTTGACAATTGAGGAACACAAATGACAGACAGTTGTTGCCCCATAACAGGAAGTGCATAAATAGGACTTTCATGGGATGGTATGAGCTTTGGAACCCATACGTGGGCCATGTATGTTGGCACAGCTGCTTGAAATCTCCACCAGGGGGCGCAATTTTCAAGTCTTGCCACAGATTCTCAACTGGACTTAGGTCTGGACTTTGACTGGGCCATTCTAACACATGAATATGATCTAAACCATCCAATTGTAGCTTTAGCTGTATGTTTAGGGTTGTTGTCCTGCTGGAAGGTGAACCTCCACCCGTCTCAAGTCTTTTACAGACTCTAACAGGTTTTCTTCTAATGCCGCGTACACACGAGCGGACTTTACGGCAGACTTTGCTCGGCGGACTTTACGCCGGACTTTATGACGGACTTTCCGAATGAACGATCTTGCCTACACACAATCCACCAAAGTCTGTCGAATTCGTACGTGATGACGTACCACCGGACTAAAACAAGGAAGTTCATAGCCAGTAGCCAATAGCTGTTCTGGCGTGGCTTTTTGTCCATCGAACTAGCATACAGAGGAGCGGACTTTTCGACCAGACTTGAGTTCGACGGATAGATTTAAAACATGTTTCAAATCTAAGTCCGTCCAATTTTTGAGCAAACAAAGTCCGCTGGAGCCCACACACGATCGAATTGTCCGACGAAATCCCGTCCGCCAGGCAAAGTCTGCCGTAAAGTCCGCTCGTGTGTACGCGGCATAAGATTGCCCTGTTCCATCCCTCTTCTCATAAACTCTGACCAGTTTCCCTGTCCCTGCTGAAGAAAAGCATCCCCACAACATGATGCTGCCACCACCATGTTTCACGGTGGGGATGGTGTGTTCAGGGTGATGTGCAGTGTTAGTTTTCCACCAGTATATGCAAAATAATTCTGCGCTGCTCACAAGAAACAAAAAAGGGAAGCAGCTAACACAACCAACAAGGTATATAAGCAGGAAACAACAAAAAAGTGTAGCGCTAAATCATATCATAAATGACAATAGATGGGTAGGTATACTTAAATAAAGACCTATCCATGGGCAGGAAGTCCTGATAAGAATGTTATGACTAATAGGTAACCATAGTTAGTCCTCAGGTAGACATATTGTACATAGGTAAATCCAATGTCCCAAAAGGCAGATCAGCTCACTCCCACCGGAAGGAAAAAAGGCTTACCAGATGTGGTGGACCCGACAGGGCATACGCCGAATTGGGTCAGATAAGGCTTGGGTGGTAAGTGGCTGTAGATGTCTGTGATGTCGCGGCTTGCTGGATTCCTCCAACTGGTCCCCGAGTCCTGGATGGCATAGGATACAGGCTCAGGAACAGGTTCAGGGTCCGATACAGGTTTACAGGATAACAGGTTCAGGATACAGGTTCAGGGCGCCCTGAACCTGTATCCTGAACCTGTTATCCTGTAAACCTGTATCGGACCCTGAACCTGTTCCTGAGCCTGTATCCTATGCCATCCAGGACTCGGGGACCAGTTGGAGAAATCCAGCAAGCCGCGACATCACAGACATCTACAGCCACTTACCACCCAAGCCTTATCTGACCCAATTCGGCGTATGCCCTGTCGGGTCCACCACATCTGGTAAGCCTTTTTTCCTTCCGGTGGGAGTGAGCTGATCTGCCTTTTGGGACATTGGATTTACCTATGTACAATATGTCTACCTGAGGACTAACTATGGTTACCTTTTAGTCATAACATCCTTATCAGGACTTCCTGCCCATGGATAGGTCTTTATTTAAGTATAGCTACCCATCTATTGTCATTTATGATATGATTTAGCGCTACAATTTTTTGTTGTTTCCTTCTTAGTTTTCCACCACACATAGCGTTTTGCTTCAAGGCCAAAAAGTTCAATTTTGGTCTCATCTAACCAGAGCACCTTCTTCCACATGTTTTTGTGTCCCCCACATGGCTTCTCACAAACTGCAAACTGGACTTTTTATGGCTTTTAACAATGTCTTTCTTCTTGCCACTCTTCCATAAAGGTCAGATTTGTGGAGAGTACGACTAATAGTTGTCCTGTGGACAGATTCTCCCACCTGAGCTGTGGATCTCTGCAGTTCCTCCAGAGTTACCATGGACCTCTTGGCTGCTTCTCTGATGAATGCTCTCCTTGCCCGGCCTGTCAGTTTAGGTGGACGGCCATGTCTTGGTAGGTTTGCAGTTGTGCCATACTCTTTCCATTTTCGGATGATGGCTTGAACAGAGCTCCGTGAGATGTTCAAAGCTTGGGATACTCTTTTATAACCTAACCCTGCTTTATACTTCTCCACAACTTTATCCCTGACCTGTCTGGTGTGTCCTTTGGCCTTCATGATACTGTTTGTTCACTAAGGTTCTCTAACAAACCTCTGAGGGCTTCACAGAATAGCTGTATTTATACCGAGATTCAATTACACACAGGTGGACTCTATTTACTAATCAGTTGACTTCTGAAGGCAATTGGTTCCACTAGATTTTAGTTAGAGTTATCAGAGTAAAGGGGGCTGAATACAAATGCCCCCCACACTTTTCACATATTTATTTGTAAAAAATGTTGAAAACCATTTATCATTTCCCTTCCACTTCACAATTATGTGCCACTTTGTGTTGGTCTATCATGTAAAATCCCAATAAAATACATTTACTTTTTTGGTTGTAACATGACAAAATGTGGAAAATTTCAAGGAGTATGAATACTTTTTCAAGGCACTGTAAGTATCAGGGGGCTCCCGTCGCCTAAATATTCTCCTGGGGTGATGGGAGCTGTGCAGCAAATGTGACTCTTGAAGTAGAATCCATCCTTGAAGTGGTTAAAAGATGAGCTCAGTCCCCATTGGCCCAGCCTCCCCTCCTCTGTCCAGCAGTGACAGCGCACTCACTGGGAGGACTGGGAACACACAGCTACAGGCAAGGACCTCCGGACTCCTCCGAACACTCTGTGTTGGACTCTTCAAGAACTGACCGAGCGTCTGCTGGAGAGAGCGAACCGCCGACACCAAAAGTAAGGCAACATTTTGTACATAGATGATGTCCCTTCTTATCCCTACAAACACAGACCTCTGCTTTTATGGAAATATTAGAGATAGGGATTTCTGGTTTTATTTTGCAGGTTTTGTTAAAGAAAAAGTGGTCTCTGCATATTGGTATTTGGTATGTGCATCTTATACAATGAGACCTCTGGGTTTTTTTTGTTTGTTTGTTATTTTGTTTTTTTGTTTTTTGTTTTTTTTATATAAGATATCAGAGAGATTTTATTTGTTTTTTCAGGCTTAAAAGCGGAGGTCTCTGCATTTTGTAATTCCCCATATGCAGCTTATTAAACGAGACCTCTGTTTTTATAAAATATTAGATTTTTTTTTTTCAATTTGAAGGGTATGTTAAAAAAAGAGGTCTCTGCGTTTTGTATTTGGTAAGTCCCCACCTTAGAGAATGAGACTTCTGCTTTTATAAAATATTTGAGAGAGATTTTATTCGTTTTTTTCATTTGCAGGCTTTGTTAAAAGCAGAGGTCTCTGTGTTATGTATATAGGTAATTTCCCATGAACACCTTAGACCAGGGTTTCTCAACCAGTGTTCCAAGGAACTGTAGGATTCCTTCAGAAGTTACTAGGGGTTCCTTGAGCAATGGTCAATTTCTGCCTCTCAGATAAGTTCCCATTGAAACCATTGATCTTTTTAGATATCTGTAAGGGGGTAATTCTTCCCAATGTCCACTAGTGTAAGGAGCATTCTTCTCACTGACCATCACACTAATGCAGCCTTTCTCAACCTTCTTAACCAAGACGAAACCTTGAAATAAATTTCAGGACTTGAGGAACCCCTTCTAAAACGAATTTGTTGGAGATCAGTGGGAAAGATTACCCTTTTGCCATGGTGGTCATATTGCCTCCATCATAGACAGCTAAAAAGACCATTAGTGTTATGCAGTTGGCTCTGCCGATTGGCATAGGCTCCAGAATTATGCAAGCACCATCAAATGGGACGTCAATCAGCTCAAGCAAACTCTGGAGGAACCCTAGTTGAGAAAGCCTCCTGCACTAATGTATCATGAGTTATAGATTTTTAATTTTTAGCAGGGGTTCCCCGAGACTGAAGAATTATTTCAAGGGTTCCTCAGTGTTGAAAAGGTTGAGAAAGGTTGCCTTAGAGAATGAGACCTCTGCTTTTATGAAATATTAGAGATGCATTTTTTTTAGCTTTTCATTTGCAGGATTTGTTTAAAACAGAAGTCCCTGTATTGTGCACATAGCTCATTCCCCATGTACGCTTGTGAGCAGTGGCGGCCGGGGCTTAATATATTGTGGGGTGGGGTGGGGGGGTCGAAAAGTTAACACCAAACCCCCCCTCTGGAGACAGGCGTGAATGCGACGATTGAACCCCCCGCAGAAGACAGATAGGAATGCAGCGATCGACCCCCCCCATGGGAGATGGACAGGACAGCGGCAATCAGGGCATCACCTTTGGAGTCAGGGGGAATGAAGAGCCAGGCCTTTGATTCTCCTCCCGGGGCGAACAGGATGTGTGTCCTGAGACACGATTGGGAGTCCTAAGACTCCCTGGCCAATCGGGTCACAGGTTGGACTTGATGGACTTGTGTCTTTTTTTCTCACCTACTATGTAACCTACTATGTAACTGCTTCCTGATTGGCCGGGAGGAGAATCAGGAAGACAATAGAGAATAATAATTCACTAATGTCACACAACTGGGTGGGCTCAGGGTACAGTGCTCTGCGCCCCGAGCCCACCCTTTTTAAAGCCAATTAGAGCATCAGGCTCTGATCCTGTGCTTCAAAAAAAAAAAACTCTCCCATTGGAATCCATGGGTCCGGCGCCCTGCATGTAGATTAGGGGCTGGGCGCATGGATTAGGGGGCAGCGCCACCACTGCTTGAGGGAATGAGACCTCTGCTTTGAATGAAATATTATAGACAGGGTTTATCAGGTTTAGATTTTCAGGTTTTGGTAAAAGCAGAGGTCTCTATATTATGTACAGTGCATAAAGTATTCATATTCTTTACATTTTCCACATTTTGTCATGTTACAATGAAAAAGTAAATGTATTTTATTGGTATTTTATGTGATAGACCAACACAAAGTGGCACATAATTGTGAAGTGAAAGGAAAATGATAAATGGTTTTCAAATTTTTTTTTACAAATAAATATGTGAAAAGTGTGGGGGGCATTTGTATTCGGCCCCCTTTACTCTGATACCCCTAACTAAAATCTAGTGGAACCAATTGCCTTCAGAAGTCACCTAATTAGTAATCTCAGTATAAATACAGCTGTTTTGTGAAGCCCTCAGAGGTTTGTTAGAGAACCTCAGTGAACAAATAGCATCATGAAGGCCAAGGAACACAACAGACAGGTCAGGGATAAAGTTGTGGAGAAGTTTAAAGCAGGGTTAGTTTATAAAAAAAATATTCCAGGCTTTGAACATCTCACGGAGCACTGTTCAGTCCACCATCCCAGAATGGAGAGAGTATCAAAATGGAGAGCACAACTGCATACCTACCAAGACATGGCCGTCCACCTAAACTGACAGGCGGGCAAGGAGAGCATTAATCAGAGAAGCAGCCAAGAGGTCCATGGTACCTCTGGAGGAGCTGCAGAGATCCACAGCTCAGGTGGGAGAATCTGTCCACAGGACAACTATTAGTCGTGTTCTCCACAAGTCTGGCCTTTATGGAAGAGTGACAAGAAGAAAGCCATTGTTGAAAGAAAGTCATAAGAAATCCCGTTTGCAGTTTGCAAGAAGCCATGTGGGGGACGCAGCAAATATGTGGAAGAAGGTGCTCTGGTCAGATGAGACCAAAATTGAACTTTTTGGCCTAAAAGCAAAACTCCATGCGTGGCGGAAAACTAACACTGCACATCACCCTGAACACACCATCCCCACTGTGAAACATGGTGGTGGCAGCATCATGTTGTCAGCAGGGACAGGGAAGCTGGTCAGAGTTGATGGGAAGATGGATGGAGCCAAATACAGGGCAATCTTATGCCGCGTACACACGAGCGGAATTTCCGACAGAAAGAGTCCGATGGGAGCTTTTCATCAAATATTCCGGCCATGTGTATGCCCCATTGAACTTTTTCTGTCGAAAATTCAGACGGACTTAGATAGAGAACATGTTCTATATTTTTCCGACGGAACAAATTACTATCGGAAAAAACGCTCATCTGTATGCTGTTCAGACGCACCAAAAACGACCCATGCTCTGAAGCAAGTACGAGACGGAAGCTATTGGCTACTGGCTATTGGACTCCCTTTTTCTAGTCCCGTCGTACGTGTTGTATGTCACCTCGTTCTGGACGATCGGAATTTGGTGTGACCGTGTGTATGCAAGACAGCTTGAGCGGAATTCCGTCAGAACTCCGTCGTAAAAACCTACAGAGTTTATTCCGACGGCAAAACCGGTCGTGTGTACAGGGCATTAGAAGAAAACCTGTTATGCCCCGTACACACGGTCGGATTTTCCGACGGAAAATGTGTGATAGGACCTTGTTGTCGGAAATTCCGACCGTGTGTAGGCTCCATCACACATTTTCCATCGGATTTTCCGACACACAAAGTTTGAGAGCAGGATATAAAATTTTCCGACAACAAAATCCGTTGTTGGAAATTCCGATCGTGTGTACAGAAATCCGGCAGACAAAGTGCCACGCATGCTCAGAATAAATAAAGAGATGAAAGCTATTGGCCACTGCCCCGTTTATAGTCCCGACGTACGTGTTTTACGTCACCGCGTTCAGAATGATCGGATTTTCCGACAACTTTGTGTGACCGTGTGTATGCAAGACAAGTTTGAGCCAACATCCGACGGAAAAAATCCTAGGATTTTGTTGTCGGAATGTCCGAACAAAGTCCGACCGTGTGTACAGGGCATTAGAGTCTGCAAAAGACTTGAGACTGGGGCGGAGGTTCTCCTTCCAGCAGGACAACGCCCCTAAACATACAGCCAGAGCTACAATGAAATGGTTTAGATCAAAGCATATTCATGTGTTAGAATGACCCAGTCAAAGTCCAGACCTAAATCCAGTTGAGAATCTGTGGTAAGACTTGAAAACTGCTGTTCACAGACGCACTCCATCCAATCTGACAGAGCTTGAGCTATTTTGCAAGGAAGAATGGGCAAAAATATCCCTCTCTAGATGTGCAAAGCTGGTAGAGACATCCCCAAAAAGACTTGCAGCTGTAATTGCAGAGAAAGGGGGTTCTACAAAGTATTGGGGGGCACCATACAAATGCACATCACACTTTTCACATATTTATTTGTAAAAAAAATTGAAAACCATTTATCATTTTCCTTCCACTTCACAATTATGTGCCACTTTGTGTTGGTCTATCACATAAAATCCCAATAAAATACATTTACGTTTTTTGGTTGTAACCTGACAAAATGTGGAAATTTTCAAGGGGTATGAATACTTTTTCAAGGCACTGTATAAAGGTAATTCTCCATTTGCACCTCATAGAAAGAGACCTCTGTTTTTATTAAATATGGGAGAGATATTTTATAAGCTGTACATTTGCAGGCTTTGTTAAAAACAGAGGTCTCTGTATCCTGTATACAGTCAATTCTCCATGTGCACCTTATAGAATGAGACGTCTGCTTTTAATGTTTGCTTTTTGTTTACTATGCTTCAGTTTATGAATGGGGAGGAGCCTCTGTCTCCTATTCATTCATCTTTAGTGCAGCTGAGGCTGCTGAGAAAGGAACTGCGGAATCTGTGTCCTCATTTCCTTTCTCGTAACCTGGAAATAATTTTTTTCCGTTTTTTTTTTCTTACAATTTTAAAAATGATCTAATTTTTTTATTACATGTTTTTTACAGATTTGAATTACAAAACGCTGTTTTGGATATTTCATCAGCGTTTAAAAAGAAAAAAAAATCCAAAATTGTAAAAAACATGTAAAAAAATATATAAGATAATTTTTAAAATTGTAAGAAAAAAATGGAAAAAAATATTTTAACCATTTAAGGGCTAACCCTATTTCTGACATTTGTTGTTTAAAGTCAGTAATTTTTTGCTAAAAAATTACTTAGAACCCCCAAACATTATATATATATATATATATATATATATATATATATATATATATATATATGTATATATGTATATATATATGTATATATGTATATATATATGTATATATGTATATATGTGTATATATATATATGTGTGTATATATATATATATATATATATATATATATATATATATATATATATATATATATATATATATATATATATATATATGTATATATGTGTATATATGTATATGTATATATGTGTATATATATATATATATATATATATATATATATATATATATATGTATATATGTGTATATATGTATATGTATATATGTATATATATATATATATCTATATATATATATATATATATATATATATGTATATATATATATATATATGTATATATATATATATATATATATATGTGTATATATATATATATATATATATATATATATATATATATATATATATATATATATATATGTATATATATATATATATATATATATATATGTATATATATATATATATATATATATATATATATATATATATATATATATATGTATATGTATATATATATATATATATATATATATATTTAGCAGAAAGCCTAGAGAATAAAATAGCGGTTGTTGCAATACTTTATGTCGCACTGTATTTGCACAGCGGTCTCACAAACGCAATTTGTTTGGGGGGAAAAAATACACTTTTTTTAATTAAAAAAAATAGGAAAACAGTAAAGTTAGCCCAGTTTTTTTTTTCTATATTGTGCAAGATGTTACGCCATGTAAATTGATACCCAACATGTCATGCTTTAAAATAGCGCCCGCTCGTGGAATGGTGACAAATTGGAATAGGCGATGTTTTAAAAATTTCTACAGGTTACCGGTTTCGAGTTACAGAGGGGGTCTAGCGCTAGAATAATTGCTCTTGCTCTAACGATCGCAGCGATACCTCACATGCGTGGTTTGAACGCCATTTACATATGGGGGCGCTTCTGCGCACAAGCACAGAGGAACAGGGGCGCTTTAAATTTATTTATTTGTTTTCTGATTTTTTTTTTTTTTTGAATATTTTGATTTATTTTACTTTTTATTTTTTTCACTGTTCCTTTAAAAAAAGAAATCGATCACTTTTACTCCTATTACAAGTAATGTAAACAATGTAACAATGTAATGTAAACATCCCTTGTAATAGAAATAAGCATAACAGGTCCTCTTTAATGGCATATCTGGGGTCTAAAAGACCTCAAATCTCTCATTTACCTTAAAAAAAAAAAATGTATCCGAATATGTGAACCGAATCCAAATGTACGAAAAGAATCCGACTGTACGAACCAAATTCAAATATACGAACCGAATCCAAATGCATACCTCCCAACTGTCCCTGATTTGGAGGTACTGTCCCTGATTTGGAGCAATGTCCCTCTGTCCCTCATTCCTCCTCATTTGTCCCTCATTTTGGTCTGATCTATATAGTTATATATAAAATGCACTTTTTATCTATCAAAAAGTGTTTCCCAGTGCGAAACCTTTCATCTGATTTCTAAATTGCTGCATTTGTAAATTCCAAAAGCCAATATAAAGGAATAGTAGTGATAGTAGTGGTAAAAAAAAATCTTGTTTTTTTGTACAATTCTCCTTTAAGGGGGCGTGGCAAGGGGTGTGTCCTATGCCTGCATACTTTTGCTGATAGGTGTCCCTCATTCCCATCTCAAAAAGTTGGGAGGTATGCAAATGTATTAAACTAATCTGAATATACGAACTGAATCTAAATATATGAAAAAAGAATCTAAGTATACAAAACGAATCCGAATGTACGCACTGAATCCGAATATACCAAACATATCCGAATATGGGAACCGAATCCAAATGTACAAAATGAATCTGAATATACAAACCTAATCCAAATGTATGAAATGAATCCGAACATACGAACCGAATCAGAATGTACAAAACAAACCCGAATGTACAAACCAAATCCGAATATGCCAAACGCATCCGAATATGTGAACCGAATCCAAATATACGAAAAGAATCCGACTGTACGAACCAAATCCAAATGTATTAAACGAATCTGAATATACAAACTGAATCCAAATATATGAAAAAAGAATCTGAGTATACAAAACGAATCTGAATGTACGAAACTAGTCCAAATGTTTGAACCAAATCCAAATGTACGAAACAAATCCGAATATACGAAACAAATCCGAATGTACAAAACGAATCCGAATGTACAAAACGAATCCGAATATACGAAACAAATCCGAATGTATGAAACAAATCCGAATTTACAAAACGAATCCGAATGTACAAAGGAATCCGAATTTACAAAACGAATCCGAATGTACAAAGGAATCCGAATGTACAAACCGAATCCGAATATAGGAACCTAATCCAAATATACGAAATTAATCAGAATATACAAAACAAATCCAAATGTACGAAACGAATCCCAATGTACAAACCGAATCCAGATATATACAAAACAAATTCCGAATAAACAAAAAGAATCTGAATGTAAGAACCGAATCCGAATATAGGAATCTAATTCCAAAAATAAATCATTCTAACATAATGAAAATGACAAAACAAAAATATTAACTTAACGAACCAATCCGAAGCTATACATGCACATCTCTAATCATAAAGTATTGAAATCACATTTTCCTGATAAAAAATCTTATATTTCATGCGATAGTTCATATCTTTCCATCAGAGAGGTTGATCGAAACGTCCGTCCTTCAAATGTTGTATTTTACCTTGAAAATTTCAGGTAGGAGCTGACCAGTCTGCAGAGAAATGTGGTCGGTCACAGTCTGTGTGTACTGCGCCACGCCATATGTTGGAGATCCAGGAAGTGCGTCCTGTAGAGGACATTTGTCACCATTTGTTCTGTGCGGTAGCAGCGCCTGTGCCAAGAGGAACATTTACTTATCGCCTCTAATTGCTTCCTAGTAGAAAGCGTGTCCGTGTGTGTGTGGGGGGGGGGGCTCAGGGATGGTGGGAGCTCCTCATATTGGGCACAGCGGGTGAGCAGACCTGGGAACTCAGCACAGCAGCTGTATAGACTTAGTAACTCAACAGAAAGATGGTGGAAATAAATCCCTCATAATGGGCAAAGAAGATGTGCAGACCCAGGAACTCAGCACAGAGGTGGTGGGAACCCCTCATAATGGGTACAGCAAGTGAGCAGACCTGGGAACTCAGCACAGGGATGGTGGGAACCCTTCAAAATGGGCACATCAGGTATGTAGACCCAGGAATTCAGCACAGGGATGGTGAGAACCCCTCGTAATGGGCACAGCAGGTATGTAGACCCAGGAACGAAGCACAGGGCTGATGGAAACCCCACATAATGGGCACAGCAGGTATGTAGACCCAGGATCTTAGCACAGGGATGGTGGGAACCTCTCATAATGGGCACAGCAGGTATGTAGACCCAGAAACTCAGCACAGGGATGATGGGACCCCTCATAATGGGCACAGTAGGGGTGTAGACCCAGGAACTCAGCACAGGGATGATGGGACCCCTCATAATGGGCACAGTAGGGGTATAGACCCAGGAACTCAGCACAGGGATGATGGGACCCCTCATAATGGGTACAGCAGGTATGTAGACCCAGGAACTCAGCACAGGGATGATGGGAACCCCTCATAATGGGCACAGAAGGTATGTAGACCCAGGATCTTAGCACAGGGATGGTGGGAACCTCTCATAATGGGCACAGCAGGTATGTAGACCCAGGAACTCAGCACAGGGATGATGGGAACCCCTCATAATGGGCACAGAAGGTATGTAGACCCAGGATCTTAGCACAGGGATGGTGGAACCTCTCATAATGGGCACAGCAGGTATGTAGGCCAAGGAACTCAGCACAGGGATGATGGGAACCCCTCAGAATGGGCACAGCAGGTATGTAGACCCAGGAACTCAGCACAGGGATGATGGGAACCCCTCATAATGGGCACAGAAGGTATGTAGACCCAGGATCTTAGCACAGGGATGGTGGAACCTCTCATAATGGGCACAGCAGGTATGTAGGCCAAATAACTCAGCACAGGGATGATGGGAACCCCTCATAATGGGCACAGCAGGTATGTAGACCCAGGAACTCAGCACAGGGATGATCGGAACCCCTCATAATGGGCACAGAAGGTATGTAGACCCAGGATCTTAGCACAGGGATGGTGGAACCTCTCATAATGGGCACAGCAGGTATGTAGGGCAAGGAACTCAGCACAGGGATGATGGAACCCCTCATAATGGGCACAGCAGGTATGTAGGGCAAGGAACTCAGCACAGGGATGATGGGACCCCTCATAATGGGCACAGCAGGGGTGTAGACTCAGGAACTCAACAGAGGGATGGTAGGAACCCCTCATAATGAACAAAGATGTGTAGACCCAGCAACTTGGCACAGGGATGGTGGGAACCCCTCATAATGGCCATTGCAGGTTTGACAACCTCCAGATTGGTCATGGTATTAAATGGACAGTAGGGTGAGTGGTTATTCTGAGTGGATGTTCATCTGCTTTTCTCTCCAGAAGAACGGCACCATGTTCGTCCAGGCTTCGTCCAGAGTTACCATGTACTTCCTGCACTCAGAGATAACACAATCCTATAAATCCAAGTGCCTGTGCAGTTCTTGGCTGCGTTCACCAATGCTCACCAATTGCTACAAATGTACAGTGTACAGCCTGAGTGATCACTGGGGGGGGGGGGGGGGATGGGACTGAGAAAGTGGTTGCTCCTGTGTGCAGCAGACTGATAACATCTTCTCAACCTAAGCTGGGAAAGCCGTGGCAACTGTATTTTGACAGCCAGTCCTGCTGTTTGTTAAACGACCGGACCATCTTTAATATACCTGAAATCTGATTGGCTGCAGCCGCTGTTTCCTGTGTGGCTCCTTCAGTTTTTCAGTTGGAGAATGTTGGGTGGGAGGTGGAGGGCAGGGCCACCCACTGAGCGAAGTTTGGATGGTCCACCAGGAACTGGCCGAAATTTGCAGGAGGTTTTAGATAAAACATCAAGTGGCATGTTTGTATTAACATTTTCCTTCCTATGACTCAGAGTCCAGTGCCTGACACCCTCATCAGCCATGTGTCTGTG
The DNA here is from genome assembly GCA_037952925.1 of Lithobates clamitans. Taxonomy (NCBI): domain Eukaryota; kingdom Metazoa; phylum Chordata; class Amphibia; order Anura; family Ranidae; genus Lithobates; species Lithobates clamitans. Next base: position 26,537 of record JBBGZY010003601.1, read on the forward strand.
TCTCCCCCCTGACTTTGAATAAAATATATCAGGATAGTAACAGTAACAAATAAAAGAATGGTTGGTGTTTAAGTGGTTCAGCATATTCAGACTTGTGAAGGCACATTGCCGGCGATTATATGCGAGAACCCCGCGATTATCCATGAGTAGGCAGCCCCATTTGAAAGCAATAGGAGGCTGCCGGTTATCACCGCCAATTGCGGCCACTTGCGCTGCGTTTACATGTGAGGGACCGGCCCTGGACGCAGGCAGTCGCGATTGTGGGCGCGATTGGCCGTGATAGCCAGCAGACTCGCATCCTCCATCCAGAGTGGAGACACCCTACAGTGCCTTGTAAAAGTATTCATACCCCTTGAAATCGTCCACATTTTGTCGTGTTACAACCAAAACAGCGTTTCAAAGTGGCGCGTTTTTACCACGATTTTGCAGCGTTTTTTGCAGCGATTTTACCTTCGGTTCTGGTATGGATTTTAGGGGGAACTCCAGGCCAAAATTTTTTTAAAAATTGGCATGGGGTCCCCCCCCCAAATCCATACCAGACCCTTATCAGAGCATGCAGCCTGGAGGACAGGATGGGGGGGGTGGCGAGTGAGTGAACCCCCGCTTCTGAAGCATACCAGGCCACATGCTCTCAACATGGGAGGGTCCTTTGGGGCACCCTGCCTGCACGCCACTAACTAACCTGCCTAATCTAGCTCAAGTTCTCCTCTCCACGTTATTACACTATACACGTCCGCTGTGTAAGCAGCCTTATATAGTGTGGGACGTGGACCCTCTGAGCCATGATTGGCCAAAGGCACCCTGCCTTTGGCCAATTATGGCTCTCATAGCAGATTGCACTTTGATTGGCCAAAGCATGCAGGTCAGGTGCATGCTTTGGCCAATCAGCAGCCATTAATGCACTGCGATCTCGCAGTGCATTATGGGGCGCTCCACGGCGCTCAAGTTTGCCATGAACGCCCCATATTTTCGGTTTGTTTGCGAACAAACAAGCACCCGACATTCGAGTTGAATTTACGTTCAATTCGAACACCGGGACCAGTGGCGTCGCTAGTGTGTGGCTTTTGGGGCTATAGCCCTGAATCTGGGGCCCATAGCCCTGAGTCTCTTGCAGGGGTCCCCAAGGGCAGGGGAGGCTCTCTGGGGACCCAGATGTAAGTGGGGGGCTCTCTGGGGACCCTGATTTAAGGGGGAGGCTCTCTGGGGACCCTAATGTAAGGGGGAGGCTCTCTGGGGACCCTAATGCAAGGGGGAGGCTCTCTGGGGACCCTGATGTAAGGGGGAGCTCTATGGGGATATATGTATATATATATATATATATATATACACACACGTATATTATATACATGTGTATGCCTGTCCAAGCGTATGACTTTCTTTACTACGCTGCTATGGGCTCTAGCCCCAGATCTTTTGTAGACCTAGCAATGCCCCTGATCGGGACCATCCCTACCGTCCACCTAAACTGACAGGCCGGGCAAGGAGAGCATTCATCAGAGAGGCAGCCAAGAGGTCCATGGTAACTCTGGAGGAGCTGCAGAGATCCACAGCTCAGGTGGGAGAATCTGTCCACAGGACAACTATTAGTCGTGCTCTCCACAAATCTGGCCTTTATGGAAGAGTGGCAAGAAGAAAGACATTGGTGAAAGAAAGCCATAAGAAGTCCTGTTTGCAGTTTGCGAGAAGCCATGTGGGGGACACAACAAACTTGTGGAAGAAGGTGCTCTGGTCAAATGAGACCAAAAGTGAACTTTTTGCCCTCAAAGCAAAACTCTATGTGTGGTGGAAAACTAACGCTGCACATCACCCAGAACACACCATCCCCACCGTGAAACATGGTGGTGCCAGTATCATGTTGTGGGGATGCTGTTCTTCAGCAATTCAAGGCACTGTAAGATAAGAAGTGTGTTACTGGCTGGATCACCAGGTGAATGGAAAATAGAATAGGAAAAGTAATTTTTGCAGCCACCGAAGGGGAATGCTTGTTGATCCTCCGAATGTCTGCTCTGTTTCTATACCAGATCAATATTCAGGATCAGTAGGAAATGGCACTGGAAACCTAATCACATCATACTGTGACTGCGAGATTAAGTGCTCGCCATCTGCAGAGGTGCTGCGCGGCGATTGCCGGAGGGGAGATGCCTTGCAACACCAGTAATTGGATTGGAGGAAATACAGACAATTGTAACTTTGTGGCTAATGAGTTTTTCCTTCTTCCAGGTAATTATGTGGCATTCAGCCCGTTGCATCCATGTCAGTTCATGGACTAATGAGCTTACAATCTAATGTCTCTATCTCACATACACATCATTGTGAAGAGGGACAATTTAGATTGGAGACAACGAACCCTCCAGCATGTTTGAAGTGTGGAAGGAAACCACGTACACATATTACTGATAGTCACTCCCAGTGTAAGATGGAGGAAAATCTTGAAAATTGGAGTCAGTCAAGTGAAGAAGGAGATGTTGGTAGCATACATTTTTCGCTTGGGCATTTGGCGGCAAGTGGACCGGCACCGGTGAGCGTGCTAATAAGATGTTCACAAAAGGTAGGGGTAGTGTGAGCTTACAAGGAAGGTTAGTGTTGGGGTTACAGGGAGGGTTAGTACCGAGGTTACAGGGAGGATTAGTGTTGAGGTTATATGGAGGATTAGTGTTGAGGTTACATGGATGATTAGTGTTGAGGTTACAGGGGGGGTTAGTGCTGAGGTTACAGGGAGGGTTAGTGTTAAGGTTACATGGAGGATTAGTTTTGAAGTTACAGGGAGGATTAGTGTTGAGGTTACATGGAGGATTAGTGTTGAGGTTACAGGGGGGGTTAGTGTTAGGGTTACAGGGAAGGTTATTGTTGAGGTTACAGGGAGGATTAGTGTTGAGGTTACATGGAGGATTAGTGTTGAGGTTACAGGGGGGGTTAGTGCTGAGGTTACAGGGAGGTTTATTGTTAGGGTTACAGGGAAGGTTATTGTTAAGGTTACAGGGAGGATTAGTGTTGAGGTTACATGGAGGATTAGTGTTGAGGTCACATGGAGGATTAGTGTTGAGGTTACAGGGAGGGTTAGTGCTGAGGTTACAGGGAGGGTTAGTGTTAGGGTTACAGGGAAGGTTATTGTTGAGGTTACAGGGAGCGTTATTGTTGGGGTTACAGGGAGGGTTAGTACTGAGGTTACAGGGAGGGTTAGTGTTAGGGTTACAGGGAAGGTTATTGTTGAGGTTACAGGGAGCGTTATTGTTGGGGTTACAGGGAGGGTTAGTGCTGAGGTTACAGGGAGGGTTAGTGTTAGGGTTACAGGGAAGGTTATTGTTGAGGTTACAGGGAGCGTTATTGTTGGGGTTACAGGGAGGGTTAGTGTTAGGGTTACAGGGAAGGTTATTGTTGTGGTTACAGGGAGCGTTATTGTTGGGGTTACAGGGAGGGTTAGTACTGAGGTTGCATGGAGGATTAGTGTTGAGGTTACATGGAGGATTAGTGTTGAGGTCACATGGAGGATTAGTGTTGAGGTTACAGGGAGGGTTAGTGCTGAGGTTACAGGGAGGGTTAGTGTTAGGGTTACAGGGAAGGTTATTGTTGAGGTTACAGGGAGCGTTATTGTTGGGGTTACAGGGAGGGTTAGTACTGAGGTTACAGGGAGGGTTAGTGTTAGGGTTACAGGGAAGGTTATTGTTGAGGTTACAGGGAGCGTTATTGTTGGGGTTACAGGGAGGGTTAGTGTTAGGGTTACAGGGAAGGTTATTGTTGAGGTTACAGGGAGCGTTATTGTTGGGGTTACAGGGAGGGTTAGTACTGAGGTTGCATGGAGGGTTAGTGTTGAGGTTTCAGGGAAAGTTAGTGTTGAGGTTTCAGGGAAGGTTAGTGTTGAGGTCACGGAGAGGGTTGGTATTGAGGTTACAGGAAAAGTTAGTTTTGTGTTTACAGGGATGGTTGGTGTTGAGGTTCCAGGGAGGGTTCGTTTGGAGGTTACAGGGAAGGTTAGTGTTGAGGTTCTAGGGAAGGTTAGAGTTGAGGTTACATGGAGGTTTAGTGTTGAGGTTCCATGAAAGCTTAGTGTTGTAGTTACAGGGGTGGCTGGCGTTGAGGTTCCAGGGAGAGTTATTGTTGAGGTTCCAGGGAAGGTTAGGGTTGAGGTTACAGGGAAGGTTAGTGTTGGGGTTACAGGGAGGGTTGGTGTTGGGGTTACAGGGAGGGTTAGTGTTGGGGTAACATGGAGAATTAGTGTGAGGGATTTAGGGAAGGTTAGTGTGAGGTTTGGAGGAAAGGTTAGTGTTGAGGTTACAGGGAGGGTTAGTGTTGAGGTTACAGGGAAAGTTATTGTTGAGGTTACAGGGGCGACTAGTGTTGAGGTTACAGGGAGGATTAGTGTTGAAGTTACAGGGAAGGTTATTATTGAGGTTACAGGGAGGATTAAGGTTGGGGTTACTGGGAGGATTAGAGTTGAGGTTACAGGGAGGATTATTGTTGAGGTTACAGGAAAGATTAATGTTGAGGTTACAGGGAGGGTTTGTGTTGAGGTTACAGAAAGGGATAGTTTTGAGGTTATACGGAAGGTTAGTGTAAGGATAACAGGGAAGGTTAGTTTAAGGGTGTCAGAAACCATGAAATCAGACCGAGACAGAAGTACAGTTAAATCACACTTGTTTAATAATAAAAGTAAAAAGAAGAAACGTAGTGAAAACATAGCCAAAGTTCAGTAACCGGAGCGGATAGTCAGCCAAGCCAGAAATCAGGGATCAATGTAGTGGAACAGCAAGCAGTATCTGTAGCCAGAAGGGATGTCAGCAAAGCCAGTCTTTAAACAGGAACGCAGGAGATAGTTTCTTGTGATGTGATCAAGGCGAAGGCAGAGCTCCTCTGGACTGGACGGCTTAAGTAGGCAGGAAGGACAAGCAGGATCATCAACAGCTGGGTAACTGTGGAGGGAGATGGGAGATGGCAATTAGCCGACAGCTGAGCGGCCCTGACAAAGGGTTACAGAGAGTGTATAACAGTTAGTGTCAGAGTTGAAACAGGGAATTAATTTGAAGATTATTTTTGAGGTTAGGATAGTAGGAGTGTTAGGGTAAGGGTTAGTGTAAGGATTAGTGTTAGGGCTCCTGGGAGGATTTGGGATAGGGATAGAATTAGGGTTACAGGGAGGGTTAATGTAAGGATTAGTGTTAGGGTAACAAAGACAGGTAATATGAGGATTAGTTTTAGGTGTGAGTGTTAGAGGGGGAGTTAGTGTGGGGGGTACAGGGAGGGCTAGTGTTAGGGTTACGGGAAGGGTTAGTGTTGGGTTTCTTCCGGCTCTGGAACCTCATGTATCATCTTATAGGGGCTCCATAGATAGTCAATGGGCAGACACAATCTAACCTCGTTCGGGTAGCAGGACCGGTTGGCGGGTCAATGTACATGATCTTTTGTTTGGCCAATCACCAGGCTTGAGATTCCTCACGCGGGCGGCGGCTGTGCGCCCAGCAATAAAAGTATGACCGCTATCCAGTGGTGGGGTTATCTAATATTTGATTGGTTGAAGATGGGTATGCTCTAACTTATGGCAATGACTGGCACAATTTTTAATCCCATGTATATTTTATTGTTTCACTTCATATTTAATGTGATAATAAATAATAAGTGAGATCAGAAGCAGATGTCACCAGATTTCTATGAATTTATTGTTTTATAATCAGGCAGCTGTCCACAATCATTAGACGTTCTCGGTACATGCGTTAGATGGCTTCCAGCAAGGTAATGAATGAATATGATCTGCTCTTTACAGGGTAACCTAATTAAGACAATATCTGTGTGGCGATGATGTCATTAATTAAGACAAAGATTATTGAACTGATTATCACATTGTGACAATATTGGCTAATTGTATTTCTTCCCTCTTAGATAAAATATTATGGCCGGGGTGGCAGAGGACAGGAAGTAGGCAGGGAATAGAATTGGTTGAACTTTCCTTGTCTGGTTTTCATCCTCCATGTATCTAAGAATTCGATTTTATTTGCTTGTAAATATTTTTGTCTTTGGTGCGTCACCTCCTGACATGTGCCTGAACTCTGTGAGAACATCGCACACTCAATCAATGATGAATGGTATTATCGTAATTGTAATGAATCATAATATTATCTGACTGAGGTTCGGGTAACAATGGATGCTAAAAGTCTACAGCCCAAACTTTTTAAGAAAATTTTGGTTGCAGTAAGGAAGGGTTAGGACCCCTGTCTGTTTATTTATTGCTTCTGCTGCACTTCTGCTTTGCAACACTAGGGTCATCGTCTTGAATCCCAACCATGACACTATCTGCATGGAGTTTGCATGTGCGACCCAAAACACACCTCCAAGATGACCACTGCCTTGCTAAAGAAGCTGAGGGTAAAGGTGATGGACTGGACAATCATGTCTCCAGACCTAAACCTTATTGAGCATCTGTGGGGCATCCTCAAATGGAGGGTGGAGGAGCGCAAGGTCTCCAACATCCACCAGCTCCGTGATGTCGTCATGGAGGAGGAGAAGAGGACTCCAGTGGCAACCTGTAAAGCTCTGGTGACCTCCATGCCCAAGAGGGTTAAGGCAGTGCTGGAAAATAATGGTGGCCACACAAAATATTGACACTTTGGGCCCAATTTGGACATTTTCACTTAGGGGTGTACTCACTTTTGTTGCCAGCAGTTTAGACATTAATGGCTGTGTGTTGAGTTATTTTGAGGGGACAGCAAATTTACACTGTTATACAAGCTGTACACTCACTACTTTACATTGTAGCAAAGTGTCATTTCTTCAGTGTTGTCACATGAAAAGATAGAAGAAAATATTTACAAAAAATGTGAGGGGTGTAATTACTTTTGTGAGATACTGTGTATATATTTGTATAAATATTAAAACAATATATGGAAAAAAAAAAAATATACACACACACACACACACACACACACATAAAAAACAAAAACTGAGGATGAGATCTCTGTAAAATGCAATTAATCATTACTTCAAAATCCATCTTCATGTACAAATTATTGATCCAACAAGCAACTGTACAGTTTCAAGCAACACTCTGCTCTTTTTCAAGCCATGTGTTGTGTGAAACTGTACAGTTGCTTGTTAGATCAATTTTTTGTACATGAAGATGGATTTTGAAGTAATGATAAATTGCATTTCACAGAGATCTCATCCTCATTTTTTTCTGTATAGGTTTGGTGCATTGATTGGGAGCCCATGGTTGATGTGAATCTCGGTGTGGTTAGAAGTGTATAACATGGCAGGAGTGACTTACTGTATTCAGTATATATACAGTATATATATTTATATATATATTTTTTATTATTATCTATATATATCTATATATAGATATATATAGCTATACACACACACATATATATATATATATATATACACACATACACACACACACACACACATATATATAATATATATATATATATATATATATATATATATATATATATATATATATATATATATATATATATATATATATATATATATATATATATATATCTAGATATATATATTGATATATTTATATTCATTTTTTCTTTTTCTTTTTTTCCCAGCAAGCAAAATAATTCCTATACAGTACATGTACACTCCAAATGTGTATTCCGCTGTTTGGTCAGACTTCCTAGACTTTCTTGTTTGCGCTCACAGCTTTAAGAGAATGATTAATAATCCTCAGTACTGGTACCTCTAGATCTCATGAATGATTGCTCTGTATATATTATTTATGAAGACAACCAAGCAGATTGATAATATATCCATGGATACTATTGACAGCTGAGGACACTGGCAGATAATTGATGTCATCTTCCATGTAATAATGAGCCCTAGTCGGATCAATCACATTATAGGTGGCCGCAGGGACAGAGGTTGCTCAGTAAAATTCGCGTCTCCTTTGTCTAATGATAATGGTCAGACCTGTGTATGGCAGTCCGCCGGGATTGTTCTAATAGCAGCAACGGTGGTTGCAATAAACAAAGCCGAGTATACAGTTTAAAGTGAACCTGTGCTTTGACCATAAAGGCAAGTCAAGTGGTTCTCTGAAACGCGCCCCCTCCCCGCCCAACATAGCTTACATAGCTTTGCTCACCCCAGTATGATGTGGGGGTCAGTTGGTCCCCCATACCTGAATATTCTCTTCACTCAAAAGAAGCAGTAGGTGAGCAAAGAGGCTGCATATGGGCACAAGTGGCTGCATATGATGGGGCACAAGTGGCTGCATTTGATGGGGCACAAGTGGCTGCATATGATGGGCACAAGTGGCTGCATATGATGTGCACAAGTGGCTGCATATACTGGGCACAAGTGGCTGCATATGATGGGTACAAGTGGCTGCATATGATTGGAACAAGTGGCTGCATTTGATGGGCACAAGTGGCTGCATATGATTGGAACAAGTGGCTGCATATGATTGGAACAAGTGGCTGCATTTGATGGGGCACAAGTGGCTGCATATACTGGGCACAAGTGGCTGCATATGATGGGCACAAGTGGCTGCATTTGATTGGCACAAGTGGCTGCATATACTGGGCACAAGTGGCTGCATATGATGGGCACAAGTGGCTGCATTTGGCGGGCACAAGCGGCTGCATATGATGGGCACAAGTGGCTGCATTAGATGGGCACAAACGGCTGCATATGATGGGGCACAGTGGCTGCATATAATGGGCACCAGTGGCTGCATATGATGGGGCAAAAGTGGCTGCATATGATGGGGCACAAGTGGCTGCATATAATGGGCACCAGTGGCTGCATATGATGGGGCAAAAGTGGCTGCATATGATGGGGCACAAGTGGCTGCATATGATGGGGCACAAGTGGCTGCATATGATGGGCACAATGGCTGCATTTGATGGGCACAGTGGCTGCATTTGATGGGCACAATGGCTGCATTTGATGGGCACAGTAGCTGCATATGATGGGGCAAAAGTGGCTGCATATGATGGGGCACAAGTGGCTGCATATGATGGGGCACAAGTGGCTGCATATGATGGGCACAATGGCTGCATTTGATGGGCACAGTGGCTGCATTTGATGGGCACAATGGCTGCATTTGATGGGCACAGTGGCTGCATTTGATGGGCACAATGGCTGCATTTGATGGGCACAGTGAGGCTGCAATTGATGGGGGAGGTTCAGTATTTTTCAGTTTGTTTGCGCCCCCCAAAAAATGTTGAGCACCAGCCGCCACTGATCAATAGGAAGAAAAGAACGGCTGCACACCACAGGAACGTTCCAACGTTCCACACTGACCTCAGTGCTTCTTCAAACCTCTAGCCAGGAACTGCACAGACACCTTAAAATGATTGGGTCATCTCAGTCCAAAAAGTTGATGGGGAGCCTGGATGATGGCAGAACAAAGATGGCTCTGTTCCTCTGGAGAGCAAAGTAGATGAAGGCTTTGCCAGGAGAAGTTCTGTGACCTCTGTGATCTCTTATATATTACTTAGGATGCAACATGAGATATATATCTGATGATAGGTCCACATTGAAGTAAAACCAGTATTTTGCCCACGGGTTCAGTCTACTTGAAGTCCTGTAAACCCAAACGGTTCCTTTATATGTTTTTGAACTGTACATGGAGTTGCCCTTTAACTCTGATTGCTTTCTGGCCCATATCAAGTCAACCCTCCTCTGCCCCCACCACTCGCCTGCGCAAACGTTGCGTAGTAATCGGCACGCTAAGTGAGAGTCTTAAGCTTGTTTAGCTAATGGCCACCGGCAGGAACACACCTTCTCTTATCAATTAAAAGGGTGCAGATCAGTCAAAACATCCGCCATCTCATCAATCACTTCCCATTAAACAGCAATAAAGGTGGATTGAACGTGCTACACACCTCCTGTAGCCAATCTCAACGATTCGTTGAGTGTCTGCCACACCCCGTTGGGAACGCCTCCATCCTAGATTGAGAGTTTACGATTATCAATTTCACACCTTTGTGCTTTCAAAGCCCTATAAAATGGTGTGAAATGTAAACGGAGGGTTGGCAACCTTCCACCTGGCTCCTCTGGTCTAGTACGACTTTTTAAAGGTTGCTACAGCTAAAAAAAAAAATATGGTGGCCACCTTGTAAAAAAAAAAGAAAAAAAAGACGTTTACTAGGCACTTTTCAAGTTAGCGATTTGTCAACTCTTCGCTCTGTTAAAGAGCCAGCACTAGACTGTCAACGAGGCGACCTAGGCAGGGACCCAGGGCCCAGTCAATGTTCGGGCGTCCGGTTACAACCTCCGTGGTCCTGCAGCAAAATCAGGGGGAGTATTGCATTCGGTCAATGCTGTGCAACTGCCAGTTGTGGAACTACCAGGGTCACAAAGGTCACACTTGCAACTGGGCCCTGGTCTTCCGCCACCATGGGGGGGGGCCAAGATGGCTGCCGGACCGCAAGGCTTGGTTCCCGCTGCTGCAACCCCAAAATCGTGCGACGTGCTTGCTTATTTCCTGGCGACAACCTTGTGACTTTTGTGATTTAACATTGTACTCTATGGCAGTTGTTCTCAACCTCAGTCTCAACCTCAGTCTCAACCTCAGTCTTCAAGTACCCCCAATGGGCCATGTTTTATAGATAAAATAGCTCCTATCAATACCATGTCATTGATATTGATTTAAAGCAGCTGTGCAAAGTAAAGGAAAACCTCAAAACATGGCGCATTGGGGGTACTTGTGGACTGAGCTTGAGAACCACTGGTCTATGGCACTCAAATCCAGACAAGAGGACTCAAGGAAAGGGCCCTGGGGCCAATGGAAGGGCCCCAGGGCATCGGGGCCCTGAAGGCTCTAGTTACACCTCTGGCACCTACCCATTACTCTACAAGCATAGCTCCCAACTGTCCCTGTATTGGGGGGACTGTCGCTGACCTGGAATAAAGTCCCTCTGTCCCTCCTTCCTCCTCATTTGTCCCTTGTTTTGGATTAATCTATATAGTATATAATATGCCACTTATCTATCAAAATGTTTCCCAGTGCTAAACCTTTCATCCAATTTCTAAATTGCTGCATTTGTAAATTTTAAAAGCCAATATAAAGGGATAGTAGTGGTAAAAAAAAGCACTTGTGGGGTTAACCAATCATTTTTTTGTACAATTCTCCTTTAAGGGAGGCTTGGCAGGCGGCGTGTCCTATGCCTATATGCTTTTGCTAATAGCTGTCCCTCATTCCCATCTCAGAAAGCTGGGAGGCATCTACAAGGGAGGATTCACTTCCCTCTTTGGTATCTGATAGAGATGAGCTTGGGAATCTTTCAAACTCATCTCTAACCTGATGGAAAAGGCTTGGGAATGATGGAAAGGGCCCAGGCGGTTAGGGGGCCCTTCATGGTTTCTTTTACCAGGGCTCTGAAGGCTTTAATTATGCCTCTGGCACCTGCCCATCATTTTACAAGGGAGGATTCACTTGCCTTGTTGGTATCTGATAGATATGAGCTTGGGCTTCTTTCAAACTCATCTCTAACCTGATGGAAAGGGCACAGGGACCGATGGAAAGAGCCCTGGCGGTCAGGGGGGCCATTTATGGATTCTTGCACTAGGGACCTGAAGGCTCTAGTTACACGCCTGGCACCTGTCCATCACTTTACAAGGGAAGATTCACTTGCCTTGTTGGTATCTGATAGAGGAGATGAGCTTGGGTGTCCTCCAAACTCATCTCCAACCTGAACTCTGACATTTTTGTGCTCCAATGAGCTGTGGGCTGGCTCAGTCTGTAGGTGACTCAGCCAGCAGCTCATCGGAGTACAAAAAAGCAGGAGTTCAGAGTTCAGGTTGAAGATGAGTACAGGGGAAGGCTTAAGCTTATCTCTGGTATCTGATGGAATGGACCATACCATTAGAAACAAAATGGGGGGGATTCTATGTACCTATTACTTTATCAATGTCAATTGAAGGGAAACCAGGACCAAAGTTTAGATCCCAATTCAATAATCTCTGTAAAAAGCTACCGGTGCTTCTTGCACTCAACATTTCTAGGTAGGGTACCTGATCCCACACCGCATGCTTTGGTTCCTCCCTCTAGCCGCTAGAGCACTGTCTTGTACTACATGTAATGTACGGGGATTGTACAATCAGATTGCAAAGGTCAGGTATAACAACCCCTATTTTCCTGTCCTGACAGGTTTCCTTTAGGACTTATTCACAATTGTGCCTTGTGGCAATGCATACATTGTGGTGTTCTTCATTTTGAAAAAAGTTTTTCATGCGTTGTAGTAAGTTGGCAGCCCATCCCTAATAATGCAATGTACACTATATTACCAAAAGTATTGGGACACCTGCCTTTACACGCACATGAACTTTAATAGCATCCCAGTCTTAGTCTGTAGGGTTCAATATTGAGTTGTCCCACCCTGTGCAGCTATAACAGCTTCAACTCTTCTGGAAAGGCTGTCCACGAGGTTTAGGAGTGTGTCTATGGGAATGTTTGACCATTCTTCCAGAAGTGCATTTCTGCGGTCAGGCACTGATGTTGGAAGAGAAGGCCTGGCTCACAGTCTCTTCTCTAATTAATCCCAAAGGTGTTCTACTGGGTTGACTGCAGGCCAGTCAAGTTCCTCCACTCCAAATTCGCTCATCCATGTCTTTATGGACCTTGCTTTGTGCACTGGTTCCAAACATTTGGTGGAGGGGGGATTATGGTGTGGGGTTGTTTTTCAGGGGTTGGGCTTGGCCCCTTAGTTCCAGTGAAGGGAACTCTTAAGGCGTCAGCATACCAAGACTTTTTGAGCATTTTCATACTCCCAATTTTGTAAGAACAGTTTGGGGATGCCCCCTTACTGTTCCAACATGACTGTGCACCAGTGCACAAAGCAAGATCCATAAAGACATGGATGAGTGAGTTTTGGGTGGAGGAACTTGACTGGCCTGCACAGAGGCCTGACCTCAACCCGATAGAACACCTTTGGCATAAATTAGAGCGGAGGCCTTCTCTTCCATATTAGTGCCTGACCCGTAGCTCCCAATTGTCCCTGATTTTCAAGGAAAGTCCCTGATTTGGAACAAAGTCCCTCTGTCCCTCTCTCCTCCTCATTTGTCCCTCATTTTGGTCTGATCTATATAGTTGTATATAAAATGCACTTTTTATCTTTCAAAAAGTGTTTCCCAGTGCTAAACCTTTCATCCAAATTCTAAATTGCTGCATTTGTGAATTTCAAAATCCAGTATAAAGGAATAGTAGTGGTAAAAAAAGAAAAAGCCCTTGTGGATTGAACTAATCGATTTTTTGGTATAATTCTACTTTAACCACTTCAATACTGGGCACTTTCACCCCCTTTCCTTCCCAGACCAATTTTCAGCTTTCAGCGCTCTCGCACTTTCAATGACAATTGCGCGGTCATGCAATGCTGTACCCAAATGAAATTTTTATAATTTTGTTCACACAAATAGAGCTTTCTTTTGGTGGTATTTATTCACGACTTTTTTGTGGTATAAGCAAAAAAAGAGCGGAAATTTGGGAAAAAAACAATATTTTCTTCTTTCTATTTTAAAAGAAATCCATTAAAATCGAATTTTGTCATACATTTAAGCCAAAATCTATTCTGCTACATGTTTTTGGTAAAAAAAAAAATACCGTTAAGTGTATAATAATTGGTTTGTGTGATCACAGACAGATGTGCGCAAATGATCATGTACAGAGGTGCGCAGGTGATCACGGACAGATGTGTGCAGATAATCATTGGGACATGTGATTTTACTGTTACATATGTGGGGGACAGGTGTTTTTACTATGTGGGGACGTGTTTTGGGGACATCTGTGTTAACTTTGTGTGTTTACACTGTGGGGACACTAGACTGGTGATCAGTCAGTAAAAAGCTGTAAAAAAACAGCTCACACTCACTGATCACCAGCCGGCTGCAGCGATCCGCTCTCCTCTCCTCACCGACAACTTCTGTGTGAGGAGAGGAGAGCCGATTGCCTAGCAACTGGCTCTGTATTTACATCACATGACGGCTGTGATTGGACACGGCCATCATGTGATCAGGGGGGACAATCACAGAGCCCTCCTGCCGATTGAAGATGTGCCGTGTCCGGGTGACACGAGCGCATCAGGATCGCGCCGCTGCGCGGGCACGCATGCGCGGGCACGCATGCGCGTGCGCGATCCCCCTCCTTCTGAGGGACGTTCCTGAACGTCCACTCAGAAGGAGAGAGCGCCCACCCGGCCGTTTATGTACAGTGGCCGGGTGGGAAATAGTTAAGGAGGCGTGGCAGGGGGTGTGTCCTATGCTACATACTTTTGCTGATAGGTGTCCCTCGTCCCCATCTCAAAGAGTTGAGAGGTAGCCCTGACCTCACAAATGCTCTTCAGGAAGAATGGTCAAACATTCCCATAGACATACTCCTAAACCTTGTGGATGGCCTTCCCAGAAGAGGTGAAGCTCTTATGGCTGCAAAGGGTGGGCCAACTCAATATTGAACCCTACGGACTAAGACTGGGATGCCATTAAAGTTCGTGTACTCCCCCCTTCCAAACACCCCTTGTCTCCGCCCCCTACCCACCTTGGAGGACCATTCCTTGTCTCCGCCCCCTACCCACCTTCGAGGACCATTCCTTGTCTCCTCCCCCAGTACTGCCCCTACTAAAGAACAAGCAGCACTGAGTAATGTTTATGGAATTTTCGAATGAAAGACAGAAAAATATAGCTCCTGTAGCCAACAACAATACACTCCCTGCAGCAACAAAAGATCCCCCAGAAAAAATAGAACCCCGGCAACAAAATATCTCCACAGCAACCAATATACCCCTGCCAGTAACAATAGATCCCCAAGCACAAACAGACCCCCCCCCCCCCAAACAAAAAAAAACCTCCCCAGCAACAATAGATGCCAGCTAGCAGCAATAGATCTCCCAGCAAAAATGGTCCCACAACAGCAACCTAAGATTCCCCCAGCAACAATAGACCCCCCCCCCACAACAAAATATCCCCCAGCAACAACAGATCTCCCAATAGCCAGCATCAGTATATCCTCTAGCAGCCAGCAAAAATAGACCCCTCCCTAAACAATAGAACCCCCTCCCACAACAATAGATCCTCCAGAAAAAATAGACCCACCCCAACAACAGCAGACCACCCTGCAAAAAAAAATATCCCCCCTCAGCAACAATAGACCCCTGCTAGAAATAATAGATCTCCCAGCAGCCAGCATCAGTAGATCCTCTAGCAGCCAGCAATAATAGACCCCTCACTCAGCAGTAGATCCCGTCTAGCAACAATAGAACCCCAAACAACAATAGATCCCCCAGAAAAAATAGACCCACCCCAGCAACATAAGATCCCCCCCAGCAACAACAGACCCCTCAAGCAACAAAATATCACCCCAGCAACAGTAGACCCCTGCCAGCAACAATAGATCTCCCAGTAGTCAGCATCAGTAGATCCTCTAGCAGCCAGCAATAATAGACCTCTCTCTCAACAGTAGATCCTGTCCAGCAACAATAGAACCCCCCCCCCCACAACAATAGATCCCCCAGAAAAAATAGACCCACCTCAGCAATATAAGATCCCCTCCAGCAACAACAGACCCCTCAAGCAACAAAATATCACCCCAGCAACAAAAGACCCCTGCCGGCAACAATAGATATCCCAGTAGCCAGCATCAGTAGATCCTCTAGCAGCCAGCAATAATAGACCTCTCTCTCAACAGTAGATCCTGTCCAGCAACAATAGAACCCCCCATAACAATAGATCCCTCAGCAACAATAGACCCCCCCACAACAAAATATCCCACTAGCAACAATAGATCTCCCAGCAGCCAACATCAGTAGACCCTCTAGCAGCCAACAAAAAAAGACCCCACCCTCAACAGTAGATCCTGTCTTGCAACAGTAGAACCCCCCCGACAACAATAGATCCTCCAGCAAAAATAGACCCATCCCAACAACATAAGATCCCCCCAGCAACAATAGACCCCTGCAAAAAAAAATACCCCCCCCCCAGCAACAATAGATCTCCCAGCAGCCACCATCAATAAAACCTCCAGCTCTCCCCGGCATCCTCAGTGCTGGAGGTGCCAGAACCGTGCCCCCCCTCCCCCTCCGTGTCTCGCCCTGGTTGCACCTAAGACATACATGATCGCAAGTGCAGAGCTTAATTGCAAACATTTAGTAAATGCACATTGATCACCTTATCATGGTTACTACATGTTCTACTTTTTGCAAAAGGTGGACTGTCCCTTTAAACTCTTTACCATAGTGATAGGGTCACTTTAAGTCCTTCGATCCATCAAAAGAGATTTTCCATAGAACGCACTAGAATGTATATTTGCATTAGCAGGGAGAGTTATTGCAGCCAATTACCCCGGAACATAACAATCCCATTTACTACATAAAGTGAAAAAAGCGGACCGCGGCGGGGATGTCAGGGACGACGCTAGTCCGGGGAGGAATGAAAACCCCGCCGGCTGTGTGAACAATGAAAAAAGGTGTAAAGATTGCTCTTTAAAATTGTTCAAACAGCCCGTGTTTGCACTTGAAGCAACACCACTTAACTCCTTCGGCCCTTATCGATAAGGACGCGGCGCGGGGAAAAAATACCGAAACAAGTGTCCTAGAGTACACTACTGTGCAAAAGTTTTAGGCAGGTGTGAAAGAAAATGCTGTAAACGAAGAAAGCTTTCAGCGTTAATAGTTACATTTTTATCAATTAACAAAATGAAAAGTAAATGCGCAAAAGAGAAATCCAAATCAAATCGATATTTGGTGTCACCACCCTACTATAAAAAAAGAGAATATAAACAGGTTTGGTTACAATATTATTGAATAAAATGTTCCTGCAAACTGGCACTAATGTGCAAGGCACTCTGTGATTGGCAGAGGGGGGGTTGGGTTTATCCACCCCTCCTTCAATCACAGAACTCCTTGCACTCGTTGAAAAGAATGGTGGCATCTAGTGACAGAAAAGAGGTATTACAGAATTTTATTTTTTTTAATTGTACGTGCCCTCACTATTTAAAAAAAAAATAATAATAATAAAAGTTAAGCTGTACAATAATAAAAGAGAACATTATAGACAGGTTTAATTACTTGCAATATAATATTGAATAAAATGTTCCCGTGAACTGACGCTAATGTGGATTTATTTCCACGTTTGCAGAACGATCTCTAAGCTGCTTGTTTGTTAAATGTTTATCTTCTTAAACCAGACGGCAATTAAAGTCTTTTTTTTTTTTTATATCGCCGTCCACTTTGGTCACATTCAAAACAATCTGCTGAAGAATATTAGTGCATTGCACCATGGAAGGTTCCTTCTGACAACCCGGCGCTGTCACTAGTCTGTCTGCCTTGGTTTTAATGGTAGGAGGAGGTGCTACTTTTCTTCTGGATGGTTACAATGTATCAACTCTGTAAATAAAAAAAATGTAAATGCATCCATCAATCAGGTGAAGGGATATTGATAGTGATTTAGAAAAAAAAAAATCAATAGTGATTCAAGTATAATGTGGATTGCCAATGAACAGCAATACATTAGGAATAATTGAAGGAATATCAATATTGAGTTTAGGCTTAAGGACTGACAAAGGCAGAGGAAAACGGAAATCAGGGGCTTTTAAGCCCACCACACGCGTTACAATTTGATTGTACAATCTTCCTTAGATATACTGCAGTGTAAGGGTCTGCCTGATTGGATAAAATGTATTAGTTAGATTAGGGAGGTGCTTTTTTTACATAATTTTGGTAAATCTAGAAATATAGAATGTAGAAAGCTTGCACAACCTGGTGGTGACCCTCAGGGCCAGGTCTAGGGGGGTGCCGGGGGTGGACTGAGCCCCCCCCAGATCTCTTTTCTGTCCCCCCAGGACCTGTGACATTAGTGAGGGGCTGGGGTGGGCTGAGCCCCCCCCAGATCTCATTTATGCCAGCCCAGGACCTGTGACATTGGTGAGGGGCTGGCGGTGGGCTTAGCCCCCCCCCCAGATCTCATTTATGCCCCCGCAGGACCTGTGACATTGGTGAGGGGCTGGGGGTGGGCTGAGTCCCCCCAGATCTCATTTATGCCCACCTAGGACCCGTGACATTGGTGAGGGGCTGGGGTGGGCTGAGCCCCCCCCAGATCTCATTTATGCCCCCCAGGACCTGTGACATTGGTGAGGGGCTGGCGGTGGGCTTAGCCCCCCCCCAGATCTCATTTATGCCCCCGCAGGACCTGTGACATTGGTGAGGGGTTTGGGGTGGGCTGAGTCCCCCCAGATCTCATTTATGCCCACCTAGGACCCGTGACATTGGTGAGGGGCTGGGGTGGGCTGAGCCCCCCCAGATCTCATTTATGCCCCTCCCCAGGATCTGTGGCATTGGTGAGGGGCTGGGGTGGGCTGAGCCCACCCAGATCTCATTTATGCCCCCCCAGGACCTGAGACATTGGTGAGGGGCTGGGGGGTTGAGCCCCCCCAGATCTCATTTATGCCCCCCAGGACCTGTGACATTGGTGAGGGGCTGAGGTGGGCTGAGCTCCCCCCCAAATCTCATTTATGCCACCCCCCAGGACCTGTGACATTGGTGAGGGGCTGGGGTGAGCTGATCCCCCCAGATCTCATTTATGCCCCCGGGACCTGTGACATTGGTGGGGGGCTGGGGTGAGCTGAGCCCCCCAGATCTCATTTATGCCCCCCGGGACCTGTGACATTGGTGGGGGGCTGGGGGGGCTGAGCCCCCCAGATCTCATTTATGCCCCCCGGGACCTGTGACATTGGTGGGGGGCTGGGGGGGGCTGAGCCCCCCAGATCTCATTTATGCCCCCCCAGGACCTGTGACATTGGTGAGGGGCTGGGGAGCACGGCTCAGGCTTGATAATGAAGAGTCAGCATGGGTGCACAGTAGTGCCCGGCAACCAATCTTCCACACCACATTGTTTGTTTCCATTCAAAGGGGGAGACTCTGATATGAAAGGGAGCTCTGTTGTGATGGGGAGACTCTGGTGTGAAGGGGGAATTCTGATGTGAAGGGGGTGCTCTGGTGTGGAAGAGGATCCTGATGTGAAGGGGGGGCTCTGGTGTGAAGGGGGGGGCTCTGGTGTGATGGGGAGACTCTGGTGTGAAGGGGGATCCTGATGTGAAGGGGGGGGGGCTCTGGTGTAATGGGGGAACTCTGATGTGTAGGGGAGCCATGATGCAATGTGGGGACTCTAAAGTGTAGGAGGAAGATCAAAGCTCATCACTCTATCTCACCTATGAACAATGTTTATAAACATTTGTATCCCTCTATTCCACCTCTGATCAATGTTTATAAGCAATGCTACTTTTTTTTATCTCTCTAGTTCATTTATAATCAATGTTTATAAAACAATGTTACTTTGTATCTATCTCCCATCTGAACTATGTTTATTAACAATGTAAAGGAGATTAGAGGGTGCATGTGGGACTTTACATGGAGCTTTTCACTGTGAACAATTTATGTGAATAAATAAAATATGAGTATAATACATTTTAATTTAATGTCATTTACCCCTAAAGGGGGCCCATGATGTTTGTAAGAATGAATGAATGAATGAATGAAGGATTTGTAGAGCGCTGCAAATGCGAACTAAATCGCCTCAAGGCGCTAGAATGCGTTCTCTGTTGCCAGCTCTTTAGAAAAGGAATGTCTTTAGTTTTTTCCTGAAGGCCTGATGGTTTTCTTCCATGCGGATGTGGGTCGGAAGAGCGTTCCATAGTCGAGGTCCTTGGACTGCAAATCTTCGTTCTCCCTTTGCTTTGTAGCGATATTTTGGAATGATGAGGAGGTTTTGGTTAGCTGATCGAAGGCTGCGATTGGGTGTGTAGTGTTTTATTTTCTCCTGCAGATATAGCGGAGCATTTCCTTGTATGCATTTGTGGGTGAGGCAGAGGGTCTTGAATTTGATCCGATTCTTTACGGTTAGCCAGTGTAGGCACTTTAGGGATGGTGAAATGGATTCCCAGGGTTTTTTTCCTGTTAACAGTCTTGCCGCCGTGTTTTGAATGAGTTGTAAGCGCGCAAGCTGATATTGAGGTAGTCCTATGTAGAGCGAATTTGCATAGTCGAGTCGGGAGTTGATGATTGTTCCCACAACTGCCGGTTTGTCTTCTTCTGGGATGAAGGGGATGAGTCTGCGTAGGAGGCGGAGGAGATGGTGGGATCCGCTCACCACTGATCCTATTTGAGCATCCATTGTCATTCCTGAGTCAAAGATGACTCCGAGACTCTTGGCTTTGAGGCTTGGAGTGATGGTCTGTCCGAGGATGGTGGGGGGTGTCCACGGGGTTTTCATTTTGGAATTTTTGTTGGCATGTAGGAGAAGAAGTTCTGTTTTCGAACCGTTAAGTTTGAGGGAGCTGATGGTCATCCAATCATCAATTGAACAGAGGCATTCTTCTAATTGTTGATGATGGTTTTTTTGACCAGTGATGCGAAAGTAGAGTTGGGTGTCATCGGCATATGAGTGGAAACAGAGGTCTGTTTTCCTGATGATATTGAGAAGTGGGCGGATGTAGATGTTGAATAGCACTGGTGACAGGGGTGAGCCCTGGGGAACTCCGCAGGAGACTGCCCGGGTCTCTGAGGTGAATGTTCCTAGTTTCACTGTCTGAGAGCGATTCTCTAGGAAGGATGCAAGCCATTTTAGCGCCAGACCTGTGGCTCCTGCCACTTCTGAGAGGCGGACAAGTAAAGTATCGTGGTTCACTGTATCAAATGCTGCGCTGAGGTCCAACAGTACCAGGAGACTAGATTCTCCGCTATCTGCTGCTTCAAGGGCGTCGTCCCATATTTTGAGGAGTGCTGTTTCTGTGCCATGGCCTGGGCGGAAGCCTGATTGCAGTGGGTCCAGGAGTTGATGTGTGTCCAGGTGGTGTTGAAGCTGATGTACTACTGCTTTCTCCATAATCTTGGAGATGGTGTTGAGGCTTGTTATCGGTCTCCGGCAGTTGGGGTCCTTAGGGTCAAGATTGGGTTTCTTCAGCAGAGGTTTGACGATGCCTTGCTTGAGGGAGGTTGGTACAGTCCCTTCTTTGAATGATTGATTTATGAGGTGTGTCAGAGTAGGGGCCAGGATGTCGGAACATTCTTTAAGGAGTTTTGTGGGAATGATGTCGTTTGGGGATGTGCTGTCTCGAAGGCTTCTGATGATGTTTATAGTCGTGTCAACGGTGATAGGGGACAAAGAAAATTTCGGTGGTTGCGTGATGTTTGTGTTAATATCTTCTTTTTGCTTTGGTTGAATGAGGTTGGTTGTTCTTTTCTGATGAATCGATTTCCGAATGTTGTCGATTTTGTCGATGAAGTAATCCGATAATTCATTGCAGAATTCTTGAGTATTGTTTTCGGGTGGCTCTAAGCAAGTCGGGTTCATTGACTGGGTGACTAGTTTGAAAAGTTCTCACGGACGATTTAGGGCAGTTGAGATGGTGTCCGAGAAATGTTCTTTTTTGGCTTTGAAGATTGCCTTGTGGTATTTCACAGTAAGTTCTTTGTAGTTGGTACGGTTTTCCTTAGTGGGATTTCTTCTCCATGCTCTTTCAGCTCTTCTACGTTCTTGCTTGAGTAGGGTGAGCGTGGCATTAAACCATCTTGAGTTTTTATTGCGGATAGGTGTTCTGCGTTTTGGCGCCACTGCGTCTGCTGTTTGTAGTAATACCTTGTTTAGGCAGTTGAGTGTTTGTTCCGTTGATAGGTTTGAGTTTAGCAGAAGTATTTTTTTTGATAATGTGGTTTTGAAGAGTTCGGAGTGTAGTTTCTTCTGGGATCTATTCCATTTTGTTGTTGTTGTCCGTTTCTGTTTTTGGGAGGTGGTGTTGATGGTGATTTTGAATTTGATAGCGTGGTGGTCCGTCCATGGTAGTGGAGTGTTGTCCAGTATGTTGATGTCCATATTCTGTTTGAAGATGAGGTCTAGAGTGTGTCCTGAACCGTGTGTGGGAGCGTTTATCAGTTGTTGCAGGCCCAGTTCTTCCATTTGGTTGACGCAGGCGGTTGCGATACAGTCTTGGGCAGAGTTTGCCCAGAGGTTAAAATCCCCAAGTACCAGCAGGTTTTTGGTTTTCAGGGTGTGTATTGAGAAGAATTCGGTGAGTGGAGTAATGAGATTGGTCTTTGGTCCTGGTGGTCTGTAGCATAGTAGTATGTGAATGGTGTCTTGAGGTGTTGCTTGAAGATGCAGTGAGAGAGTTTCCATGAAGGGCACTGAGTTCTGTAAAGTTGGTTTGGTGAGAACAAGGTGCGATTTGAAAATCACTGCTAGGCCTCCTCCTTTTTTTCCTATTCTATGCTCGGTTAGGATACTGTAGTTCTCGGGCACCAATTCAGCTAGGATGGTGTTGCAGTCAGGTGTTAGCCAGCTTTCTGTAATGAAGAGGCAGTCAATGTTGTTTTCGTTGATAAAGTCGTAGATTTCCAGCCTGTGCTTGACTGCAGATCTGGTGTTGATCATGGCGCATACTAGTTGTTGTGGTTGGATCGATGTCTCCCTGTTTCTGATGGTTGATTGTGGCTTGGTCCTTAGTAATTGTTCTTTTTTTAGTCTTTTTTGAGTGGCGGTTGGCAGGATTGAGGCAGCGTTTCTTAGCCTGTGAAGGGCGTCTGCTGTGTATTTGAAGTTGCACATGATGAGAAGGCAGCGTTGTTGAAAGAAGGTTGATCTAATGATGATGATGATGATACCGATGTCGCGATGACGAGCGGATGGTCACCACTGCTTCTGGAGGGGTTTTGGTGCCGGGTTAATGTGGTGCGGAGGACCTGGCGGAGGTGGTGTGCTTACCACCCTCCTGTTGATCCAGAGGAAGGCAAAAAAAACCTCAGCTGCGAAGCCAATAGCGCAGCAGAGGAAAAAATTCCTTCCTGACCCCCCGAGGGGCGATCGGGCTCGGCCCCTGGATCAACTGCTAGTGAGCTTGGTGCTTACCTGTAGGATGGTGGGTGGTGCGGTGGCTGCGTCTAGGGCGATCTGCGGTGGATTGGGATCAGGTGAGTCGCCAGTCACCAGTGCCCTCTGCGGTGTGGTCTAGTAGCGGGGGGGTGTTCCAGGTGTGGAGGGGGAACGGGCTCTGTTGGGAGAGGGGGGGGGTGTGGCTGACGGAGCTGGGCCGCAGCCGTGGTCTGTCCCACCAACCTAGCGGCTGATCGATAAGAGCATAATCAAGATATGATATAATATAATTATTATTATTATTACTATTATTATTATAATACGCAATTTATATAGCGCCAACAGTTTACGCAGCGCTTTACAATGTATAGGGAAGACAATACAATTGCAGTACAGTTCAATACAAAAGGTACAGGAGGGTCCGGTTTGTAGAACTTACAAGGGAGGGGGTGGTGGTGCAAAAGGTAATAGCTGCAGAGAATGATTTTATTTGAAGGTAGGACTATTTGCGCTGCTGATGTATGGTGGCAGTGAAAAAGTTTGACACCAAAATTTAGAGGCAGCTTTCTGTCAGCCAGGGTGTCCTTTGGGGTCACCGGAGCAGTCATAAAAATGTAAAAAGATAAGAGCGCCACATGAAAGCCTAATGTCCTGTACACACGATCGGACATTGATCGGACATTCCGACAACAAAATCCATGGATTTTTTCCTACAAATGTTGGCTCAAACTTGTCTTGCATACACACGGTCGCACAAAGTTGTCGGAAAATCCGATCGTTCTGAACGTGACATAAAACACGAACGTCGGGACTATAAACGGCGCAGTAGCCAATAGCTTTCGTCTCTTAATTTATTCTGAGCATGCGTGGCACTTTGTGCATCGGATTTGTGTACACACGATCGGAATTTAACCGATCGGATTTTGTTGTCGGAAAATTTTATAGCCTGCTCTCAAACTTTGTGTGTCGGAAATTCCGACGGAAAAAGTCCAATGGAGCCCACACGCGATCGGAATTCCCGACAACACAATCCGATCGCACTTTTTCCGTCAGGAAAATCCGACCATGTGTACAGGGCATTATTGTATGACTCCCATGGTCACATTACAAACACGAGAATGCATGAATGAATATTTAATGTTTGTTGTGATTTATGGTCTTTTTTTTTGTACTGCAATCTGAAATGTCCCAGTTGATTTCTATTTCTTCATAGGATTTATTTTTTATTCATTAAACACATTCTGCTGTCTGTTCCAGTTGTAGTAAATTCCCCCCATTGTATGGTATGAGTGGGGCCTTTTTCTAAGTGGTGCACCAACTGTTGCATATCATCTTTCTGCAAGCTGGCCCTGGATCTGAGAGCAGTCAATTGTGCGAGCATGATCCGAATGTCCTCAGGGCCAGCCCTCATCAAAACGAAGGTGTTATTCCAACCAGAACCATTGTTTCTTTTTAGTTTTGGGTGTCATGGGTAAGGCAACCTCTGCATGGATTTTATTGTTGTTTGTGTTGCCGTTGGGTGATACCACTTCACTTCCTTGTATAGTAACCATAATCACTTCACAGCAAGTGAGTAAATCCCCCCCCCCCCTTAGAGTCACAGGCAATAAAGATCTGACAGAGGTGCCAACCCTTCCCTACCATATTGCATATAGATAGATAGACAGATAGGTAGATAGATAGATATGTAAGATAATGATTAATAGATAGATAAATTGACTGATAATAATTATAGATATGTAGATGATAGATAGATAGATAGATAGATAGATAGATAGATAGATAGATAGATAGATAGATAGATAGATAGATAGATAGACAGACAGACAGACAGACAGCCCTGCAATAGATAGATATGGAAAGAAAGAGATAGATTAATAGACTGGCACAGAAAGAAAGGAAATGGACATACAGATAGTTGGATTGCGCTCTGGCGCTGTAGGGTGTAGTAATACAGAATAATGAAGACGGTATATATCAATTTATTATCACAGACAGAATAATTGTGAAGATGATGACTCCATGTTAGTGGAATGGCGGTTTCTGGCACATTTCCTGGTCCTTATAGACCGCTCTTGAACTCCTCCAATAATCTGAGTTCTCAGGCCATGGAAGCCAGGGTCAGAGTGATAAGTGCACTTCGATGCATCTCAGAGGTTGTTGCCTGTTATAAATCTATTTTGTGAGATAATATAATGGATGCGTAGAGAGAGGCTTCTGTACATTCCTCAAATACCGATAGTAAGAAAAAGGAACTGAGCAAACACAAGATTTAGAATTCATTGAGATCCTGCGCTTCGCCAGTTAAAGGTCTCATTATTGTTTATTTGCAGTCTAGTTTGGTTAAAGCTGAACTCCCAGCAGATAGCTAAAATAACAGTTGACATATATATACAGTATGGGAACTGTTTTATGTGTCAGAGCAGAGGGTTTGTACTCCTGTTCAGCCAGCCTTGTGATCCAATTACCCCTGTCCAGGGCTTTTTTTCTCAGAGAATAGGCGCTGGAACTCCCCTTTTCTGAGAATCCCCTTGTCTCCACCCCCTACCTACCTCCAAGCATCGTTCCTCGATTCCACCCCTTACTCACCTCCCAGTACTGCCCCTTTTAGAGAATATACAACCAAGTAACATTTGTGGTATTAAGTAATTTGTATGGAATTTGTTAACTATAACAAAAAAAGCAGTAAAAGATCCCTTGCAACAAAGTACCCCCCCCCCCCAGCAACAAAAACAGATCCCCCTGCAGCCAACATCAATAGACTCTCCAGCAGCTAGCATCAATAGACCCTCCAGCAGTCAGCATCAATAGACTCTCCAGCAGCCAGCATCAATAGACCCTCCAGCAGCTAGCATCAATAGACCCTCCAGCAGCTAGCATCAATAGACCCTCCAGCACCCTGCATCAAAAGATTTTCCAGCAGCCAGCATCAATAGACTCTCCAGCAGCCAGCATCAATAGTCTCTCCAGCAGCCAGCATCAATAGACCCTCCAGCAGCCTGCATCAATAGACTCTCCAGCAGCCAGCATCAATAGACTCCCCAGCAGCCAGCATCAATAGACCCTCCAGCAGCCAGCATCAATAGACTCCCCAGCAGCCAGCATCAATAGACCCTCCAGCAGCTAGCATCAATAGACCCTCCAGCACCCTGCATCAAAAGATTTTCCAGCAGCCAGCATCAATAAACTCTCCAGCAGCCAGCATCAATAGTCTCTCCAGCAGCCAGGATCAATGGACTCTCCAGCAGCCAACATCAATATACTCTCCAGCAGCCAGCATCAATAGTCTCTCCAGCAGCCAGCATCAATGGACTCTCCAGCAGCCTGCATCAACAGACTCTCCAGCAGCCTACATCAATAGACCCTCCAGCAGGCAGCATCAACAGACTCTCCAGCAGCCTACATCAATAGACCCTCCAGCAGGCAGCATCAATAATCTCTCCAGCAGCCAGCATCAATAGACTCTCCAGCAGCGAGCATCAATAGACTCCCCAGCAGCCAGCATTAATAGATCCTCCAGCAGCCAGCATCAATAGACCCTCCAGCAGCCTGCATCAATAGATTTTCTAGCAGCCAGCATCAATAGACCCCCAAGCAGCCAGCATCAATAGACCTTCCAGCAGCCAGCATCAATAGACTCTACTGGCAGCCAGCATTAATAGACTCTCCAGCAACCAGTATCAATAGACTCTCCAGCAGCCAGCATCAATAGACCCTCCAGCAGCCAGCATCAATAGACCCTCCAGCAGCCTGCGTCGATAGATTTTCCAGCAGCCAGCATCAATAGACTCTCCAGCAGCCTCCATCAATAGACTCTCCAGCAGCCAGCATCAATAGACCCTCCAGCAGCCAGCAAAATTAAATCCATCACCTCAACAGTGAAACCCTCCTAGCAACAATTGATCCCCCAGCAACAGACGACCCATCTCCAGCAACAATAGATCCCTCACCAGCAACAACAGACCACCCCGGCAAAACAGATCCCCTCCACCGACAAAAGTCCCCCCTGCAGCCAGCATCAAAAGAGCCTGTAGCACACCCCAGCACCCCTTGCCATTACATACTGTACATTCAGTGCTGGAGGTGCCGCCCTGCCCCTGCCAAACAGCACAGCCCAGTCTAATGGGGCGTACACACGGTCGGACTTTTCGACCGGACGGTCTGACAGACTTTCCAGCGGACTTTCGACGGACTTTTGACGGACTTCCGACGGACTTTCTAACGAACGGACTTTCCTACACATGATCACACCAAAGTCCGACGGATTCGTATGTGATGACGTACACTGGACTAAAATAAGGAAGTCGATAGCCAGTAGCCAATAGCTGCCCTAGCGTCGGTTTTTGTCCGTCAGACTAGCATACAGACGAGCGGATTTCTGGGTCTGGTGGAGTTAGGACATAAAGATTTGAAGCCTGTTCCAAATCTAAAGTCCGTCAAATTTGCGACTGGAAAAGTCCGCTGAAGGTCCGGTAAAGCCCACACACAATCGGATTGTCCGCCGGATTTGGTCCGTCGGCGTCCGTCAGACCAGTCCGGTCGAAAAGTCCGACCGTGTGTACGCCCCATAAGACCTTACTTTTCTCTATTGCACTTAGGAAATACAGTCTGGTCCAGATCCTGCCCCTGCCTGCTGATTGGACCGTGAAGGAGCAGCACATAGATATGGACATTATTGTGTTCCTCAATCCTGTGTGTTCAGATATTAATGGGCTAAACAAGAGATGCTTGATTAGCTCTGTCCTCCCAGTTTGAGTGCTGCTCAGGGGGGTGGCCTTCAAAGACTCTGTCACTAAACTCATTCAGGATAAAGTCACAGGATCTCTTGAAAGAACAACCTATCCACCCAACCCACTGATGCCTTCCTGCATGGCACTCGTCTACCATTTCACCTTTAGGAAATACCCAGTGTTTTTGGGTACCTATTCCCCTTTCTCCAAGGATGCAGCAGTCAATTTCCGGGACTCAATACTGAAGGAGGGAAGAAAGTCACCAGCCCTGTGAGCTCCAACATCATCAGCACACATAGCTTACACAAAGTTACAACTCCTGGCTTTGATGGACGAATGGAGTAGTGGGGGACCAAGGGATATGGAGCAAAAACCTACCTAAATTTCCAAAAGTATCTGGAGACCCCTCCAAATGATGACAGTCAGGTGTTTACAAAAGTATATTGAGGCCCCTCCAAATGATGGCAGTGAGGTGTTTCCAAAAGTGTGTTGAGACCACTCCAAATTATGTTGGTCAGGTGTTTCCAAACTCCAAGGCAAATGGAGCAAAAACCTACCTAATTTTCCAAAAGTATCTGGAGACCCCTCCAAATGATGGTAGTCAGGTGTTTACAAAAGTATATGGAGGCCCCTCCAAAATGATGGCAGTCAGGTGTTTCTAAACGTGTGTTGAGACCCTTCCAAATGATGGCAGTCAGGTATTTTCAAAGTATATGGAGACCCCTGCAAATTATGGCAGTCGGGTGTTTCCAAAGGTATGTGGAGACCCTTCCATATGATGGCAGGTAGGTGTTTACAGAAGTATGTGGAGACCCTTCCAAACAATGGTGGTTAGGTGTTTCCAAAGTATGTGGCAACCCCTCCAAATTATGGCAGTGAGGTTTTTCCAAAAGTGTGTTAGGACCACTCCAAATGATGGCAGTCTGGTGCTTCCAAATTATGTGGAGACTCCTTCAAATGAAGGTCAGGTGTTACTAAAAGTATGTGGAGACCCTTCCAAACCATGCCGGATAGGTGTTTACAAAAGTATGTGCAGTCTTCTCCAAATGATGGCGGTCAGGTGTTTCCAATGAAGGAACAGCAAAGACTTTTTAGACAATTGTATACCGACATTAAGGTAACAGTTTGGGAACGGTCCTTTTCTGTTCAAGCATAACTGTGGCCTGTGTACAATGCCAACTCCATAAAGATGTGGTTTGGTGAGGAGGAACTCAACCCTACAGAACACCTTTTATTTATTTTAGGTACTTATATAGGGCTGTCAATTTACGCAGCACTTTACATATACATTGTACAGTCACATCAGTCCCTACCCTCAAGGAGCTTACAATCTAAGGTCCCTAACTCACATTCATACATACTAGGGCCAATTTAGAAATTCTCTAGAGATGTGTAACAAGCTGTCTTTATTAGTCCTTTAGGAGATGAGCTGGAGACAAAGAGAATTCTGCCTTCAGATCTTAAATGTTTCTTCCATACTTATAAACATAAATAAGTAGCCCATCCATCATCTTCCATCATGGATGGACGAACGGCCCTATTTCCTATCTGTAATAACATTTCCTCCAGAGGATGTGACTTCTTAATCTTTTGTGTCACCCTGATACTCCTAAAGAGGAATTATAATCGATATTCAGTAACCACATATTGTGCGCCGCTATCATTACCTCACAGATTGCCATTTTTGCTGTACCTTATTTTCATTACTGTATTATATGTACAGGCTTGTAGATCCTCAGGTGGCTGTCTGCAAGTTCTCAGCATCCTTGATTAGCGAGTCCATCCATGAAATCTCAGCTGCATAATCGATTATTTTTGATCAGTCAGATCTCAATGTGTTCAGCCAGTCAGACCTCACTATATTCAGCCAGTCAGACCTCACTATATTCAACTAGTCAGACCTCACTATATTCAGCCAGTCAGACCTCACTATATTCAGCCAGTCAGACCTCACTATATTCAACTAGTCAGACCTCACCATATTCAGCCAGTCAGACCTCACTATATTCAACTAGTCAGACCTCACTATATTCAACTAGTCAGACCTCACTATATTCAACTAGTCAGACCTCACTATATTCAACTAGTCAGACCTCACTATATTCAACTAGTCAGACCTCACTATATTCAACTAGTCAGACCTCACTATATTCAACTAGTCAGACCTCACTATATTCAGTCAGACCTCACTATATTCAGCCAGTCAGACCTCACTATATTCAACTAGTCAGACCTCACTATATTCAACTAGTCAGACCTCACTATATTCAACTAGTCAGACCTCACTATATTCAGTCAGACCTCACTATATTCAACTAGTCAGACCTCACTATATTCAACTAGTCAGACCTCACTATATTCAACTAGTCAGACCTCACTATATTCAACTAGTCAGACCTCACTATATTCAACTAGTCAGACCTCACTATATTCAACTAGTCAGACCTCACTATATTCAACTAGTCAGACCTCACTATATTCAGCCAGTCAGACCTCACTATATTCAACTAGTCAGACCTCACTATATTCAACTAGTCAGACCTCACTATATTCAACTAGTCAGACCTCACTATATTCAACTAGTCAGACCTCACTATATTCAACTAGTCAGACCTCACCATATTCAGCCAGTCAGACCTCACTATATTCAACTAGTCAGACCTCACCATATTCAGCCAGTCAGACCTCACTATATTCAACTAGTCAGACCTCACTATATTCAGCCAGTCAGACATCACTATATTCAGCCAGTCACAATTCACTATCTTCAGTCAGACCTCACTATATTCAGTCAGTCAGACCTCACTATTGTCAAATAGTCACACCTCAATGTCTTTAGTCAGTCAGACCTCACTATATTCAGCCAGTCAGACCTCACTATATTCAGCCAGTCAGACCTCACTATATTCAGCCAGTCACAATTCACTATCTTCAGTCAGACCTCACTATATTCAGCCAGTCAGACCTCACTATATTCAGCCAGTCAGACCTCACTATATTCAGCCAGTCAGACCTCACTATATTCAGTCAGTCACAATTCACTATCTTCAGTCAGACCTCACTATATTCAGTCAGTCAGACCTCACTATTGTCAAATAGTCACACCTCAATGTCTTTAGTCAGTCAGACCTCACTATTTTCAGTCAGTCACAATTCACTATCTTCAGTCACTCAGACCTCAATTTCTTCAGTCAGTCAGACCTCACTATATTCCATCAGTCAGACCTAAATGTCTTCAACCAGTCAGTCAGTCAAACCTCAATGTCTTCAATCAGTCAGATCTCACTATATTCCATCAGTCAGACCTCAATGTCTTCAACCAGTCAGTCAGTCAAACCTCAATGTCTTCAATCAGTCAGACCTCACTATATTCAGTCAGTCACAATTTACTATCTTCAGTCAGTTAGACGTCACTATCTTCAATCAGGCAGACCTTGTCAAATAGTCAGACCTCACTGTCTTTAGTCAGCTGGATCCCAACTGTCTGCAATCACTCAGACCTCAATTTCCTCAGTCAGTCAGACCTCACTATATTCCGTCAGTCAGAACTTAATGTCTTCAGTCAGGGAGACCTCATTATCTTTAGTCACTCAGACCTCAATGTCTTCAACCAGTCAGTCAGTCAGACCTCACTATATTCAGTCAGTCACAATTAACTATCCTCAGTCAGATGTCACTATCTTTAGTCAGTCAGACATCACTATCAGTCAATCAGATGTTACTACCTGTAGTCAGACTCCAATGTCTGCAGTCAGTTAGACCTCACCATCTTCAGTCAGTCAGACCTCACTATCTTCACTTAGACCTCACTATTTTCAGTCAGTCAGACCTCATTGTCTTCAGTCAGTCAGACCTCACTATCCTCAGTCAGTCAGACCTCATTGTCTTCAGTCAGTCAGACCTCACTATCCTCAGTCAGTCAGACCTCACCGTCTTCAGTCAGTCAGACCTCACTATCCTCAATCAATCAGACCTCACCATCTTCAGTCAGTCAGACCTCACTATCTTCACTTAGACCTCACTATTTTCAGTCAGTCAGACCTTACCATCTTCAGTCAGTCAGACCTCACTATCTTCACTTAGACCTCACTATCCTCAGTCAGTCAGACCTCACTATCCTCAATCAATTAGACCTCACTATCCTCAGTCAGTCAGACCTCACCGTCTTCAGTCAGTCAGACCTCACTATCCTCAATCAATCAGACCTCACTGTCATCAGTCAGTCAGACCTCAATGGTCTTGCAGTGAGAGAGGAACAGTAGAGTGCTATTACTGCACAGCAGTGTAAAAAAAGGAAGAAAAGCTTGCAGGCTAAAATGAGCAAAAATGTCTGCCAGAGCATATAGTACAGAGTTGCCACCTCATCCACTTAAACCTGAACACATATTAATTACACAGGATCTGTGGCTGATTTAGGTGGTAATTAAACTCACTCTGTGCTTTATCGGCATTTAATTAGCCTCAGAACCTGTGTAATTCATATGTGTTCGGGTTTAAAGGATGAGGTGGCAACTCTAAGTACAGCTCAAACAAATGTAGCAAGGTCCCAGGCCTCCTTTGATCCAATAAGAACCTCCAGGGCCGGGGATAGCTGACATCCTGTATGTGGTGGGTTGTGAGGCATGGTCGGTGTAGAGTAGTTAAAGTTATTGGGCGCCAGACACTTCTTGAGTGCAAAAGAAAGTTTATTTCTCTTAACAAACTTATTTGGGGGGGAGATTAGAGAGGGTTAGGGCCAGGACACCCTTAGGTAGTTACAAGATTAATCGGCAGACTCAGAGACTTCAACGGGCGGACAGCCATGCAGGGAAAGGCATCCGGCAAGACGCCACATCTGCATGTGTAGGAATGCTGTCTCCTATGGCAACAGTCTTTAGCAGTTCCTAACACAAAGCTTAACAGCTCCTTCACTTCCACTACAATCACTCCTTGTAGTTCTTTAGCCCACTGAGCTCCCGGTCTCTCACTAGACCCACTGATTCACTGCCACTGAATCCATTGAGCTCCTTCAATCTTCACGGTGGTATCTTCCTCAGGTGTCACCCCGCTTCTCTGCTGGGTCCCTAGACTGGCACTCTAGATACCGCTCAAGCTTTACCCCATTGGCCCGCTCGGTCCCTGGCTTGACACACAAGGCTGCTCTGCAAGCGTCACCTCCGCTGGCTGGATACCCACTGAAGTTTCCAGATTCTTCACTGTCCCCGGTTGCCCAGTTGGTGAGAATACTGCTCCAGGACTTGCTTCAGTTACTCACTGTGGTCCCTGGTAATAAGGCGGATAGTCCCTTACTGGGACTTGCTTCCCCTCTACCTCCGACCACGACAGGTTCTCCGGCCGGCAGAACCGTCACTTTTGGTTGGACTGTAAGCCACAATCCCAACCCTGCTCTGTTCTCTTGCTCCTGGATAGGCCCTCAGACAGCCTAGCAGCCAGATGTGCCCGGGATAGGCCCTATCTCTGGCCTAGCAGCCCGGGCAATTCGCCACAGCCGTCCAGGTGGCACAGAACCCAGATCACCCGACTCCACCCAAATATATAAGTTCTCCCAGCAGGCCAAGGGATCCAAGAAAACCCCTGCCCATTGGCAAACCTGCTGATCTCACAGGTTTTGCTAATCTGACAGAACACCGCTGCTTTTAGGATTCAACATCAAAACAGTGTGACGGATTTAAAAATACAGCATTTTACTATTTAAGCTCAGTTTACTGGTAAAAATAGGTGAGAAATGCAAGACTTTGGTGGGTGTAAAAAGATGTCCGCTTGCCGCCTTCTGACTGTAGGCTTAGTGCGGACGAGTGCGGGGTGTACCAAGATGGCCGAGACAGAACGTCACTTCCGTTGCACTTTCTGATGGGTAGCGGCTTTCTGATAGAACACCGGCCTCTCTGGAATACCTTCTCGAGTTTATTAAAATGTGGCTCAGTAAAAGCAAACCAGACCGCGTGAATGGAATTCCGTCGGAGTTCCGTCGGAGAAACCTTCGGAGTTTATTCCGACGGCAAAACCGGTCGTGTGTAGGCGGCATTACACTTTTATTATAATACTATTTACCCCACTAATATTGGAAAGGGGACTTCCAACCGCAGCAGATCTAATTTTTAATATCTTGTCATAGGTGTGCGCAGCCTAATGCATTAGGGTGTGCACCCTTAAGCTCAAACGTACATGCATGTGTATGTATCTACATATATATGACCCCGGGTGTGCACCCTTAAGCTCAAACGTACATGCATGTGTATGTATCTACATATATATGACTCCGGCACATTGATCTCCCTGCTGGCACAGTGAAAGAGAAAAGGATAAACACTTCTCTTATGGCAGAGCTGGTAAGAGGGAGATCTTTCCCATGTTCCTGTTGCTACACAGAACGATACCAATAATGCACATGGGGGGATTAGGGTGTGCCTGGGCACACCCGGCACACCCTGTGCGCACGCCTATGTATCTTGTAATAAATACGCACTATTTTTTGATTTTTGCGCCGGTGACACACTTTTTCTTTAAAACTGCTAATATGTTTTGGCGACTTTAGCCTTGATCACGGCGCATACAGTACTTTTTAGTTTCAGTGTGCCCGATCCTACACAGCCCTTTCCATGAAAAGTGAAGGGGGTGTATGGGCGGTACTGGGCACTCCAGGGGCTATGGATGTACTTTGCTGGCACACTCTGTAATAACAAAGGCATGCCCGAGGGCCCCACGGTGCCTTGTTTCCTGCAACAGTGCTGTTTTATATAGTTTCCTGCGACCAAAGGCTCAGTCTAATATTTATAAATATATATATATATACACTGCACTGTATGCAGACGGGGCCTCTCATTTTATGCAATGAGAATTCACAAAATAACACCATATCCCCAGACCATTTATGTTTAAAGTGGATTATAACCTTAAATGAATTACATTTTGTTTTGCTTAAACACTGTATATCATAAACCACTGACATTGTCTAAATAAAATCCCGCTTTCACCTTTTTTTTTTTTCTCTGTTACAACTCAATGTTGCTAATCTGCTGCAGCCTCTTTGTTGCCATTTCCAGCAATTTCCTGTTTTATAGGCAATCCAGCAATGTCTGCATGGCATTTCTCAGGGTAGGATTGCCGATGGTGGCAACAATGGACCATCTCCACGCAATGTGTCATAAAACAAACACTTGTATTCTCCATCAAATGCCAGTGTAACAGGGTGACAACGCAGGAATACAATAAAGAAACAGAGACAAAGCGTTGTCACTCTATAACAGGAAGAGCCTGAATAAGGACCTTTGTGGCAGGATCAACTGATATTATTTTTATAAAAGCTGTTTATATTGAAAATGACTAATTTTATACATTATATGAGATTTTAGTGATTGGATTTGCATGAACTTCAGGCAGATATAAAAGACTCAAATTATTGCAGCTTTTTGCTTATTAATATATCATCAAATGTATGTTTTAAATGCAAGCAGTGTAAGTACATGAATTTGACTCGGTATCAGCCTCTTGCCATCTCTGTATAGAAGAGCTCGGACTGAACGAAGGAGAAGCAGCATAAGGATCTAATCAGTAGTGCTGCATTTCAAGGAGTGGGCTGATAGGAAATGAGAGCAGAGTGACAGAGAGACAAGCTTATCAGTGTGCCGCTTCTCCTTTCACTGTCCAATCACAAGCTGGGGGACGGACAAGACCTGTAAGAAGGGCCCCCTTACAATGATGGTCATTGGGAAAAGCACCCCCTCTCATTGGGTGTCACTGGCAGAAGGGCCTCCTTACAGTTGTGGGTTTAGGCAGAAGGACCCCCCCTACAATGGTTGCCATTGGCAGAAGGACTCCCTTACAGTGGTGTTCCATAACAGAAGGACTCTGTACATTGATGTCAATGGCATAAGGGCCCCTTACAATGGTGGCCATTGGCAGAAGAGCCCCATTACATTGGTGATCATTAGCAGAAGGGCCCCCTTACAATGGTGGTACATTGGTGGTCACTGGCTGAAGGGCCACCTGACAATGGTTGCCATTGACCCCCTTACAACGGTGGTCATTGGGAGACGGTCATTGGGAAACAATGGCATCAGGGCTCCTTGCAATGGTAGTCATTGGCAGAAGGGCCACATTACATTGGTGGTCAGTGAGAAAAATGCCCACCTTACATTGGTGATCGTTGGCAGAAGGCCCTCTTACAGTGGCAGTCACTGGCAGGAAGGCCCTCTTGCAATAGTGGTCGTTGACAGAAGGCCCCCTTACAATGGTGGTCATTGGCAGAAGGGCTCCCTTACAGTGGTGCTCAATGACAGAAGGACCCCTTACATCGATGTCCTTAACAGACGGGCCCCATTACAATTGGTGATCATTGGTAGAAGGGTCCCCTTACAGTGGAGGTCAGTGGCAGGAAGGCCCTTTACCGTGTTGGTCATTAGCAGGAAGGCCCTCTTACAATGGATGTCATTGGAAGAAGGGCCCCCTTACAATGGTGGTCATTGCCAAAAGGCCCCTCTACATTGGTGATCATTGGCAGAAGGACCCCACTTACAATGATTATCATTGGCAGAAGGATTCCCCTTCAATGGTGGTCAATGACAAAAGGATGCTTACACTGATGTCAATGGCATAAGGGCCCCCTTACAATGGTGGTCGTTGGCAGAAGGGCCCCATTACATTGGTGGTCAGTGGGAAAAATGTCCCCTTTACATTCGTGATCATTGGCAGAAGGGCCCCATTACAGTGGTGGTCATTGGCAGAAGGCCCCCCTTACAGTGGTGGTCATTGACAGAAGGGCCCCCTTACAGTGGTGGTCATTGGCAGAAGGGCCCCCTTACAGTGGTGGTCATTGGCAGAAGGGCCCCCTTACAGTGGTGGTCACTGGCAGAAGGGCCCCATTACATCAGTGGGAAGAACACCCCCCCCCCCTCAGATAGCTGAAAAGGTCATTGGTCTTGGTGGTTATGTATCTGGGAGGCAGAAATAACTAATTTCTCAAGGAACCCCTAGCAACCTCTGAAGGAACCCCGTTGGAGAAAGGCTGGCTTAGATATCATGTTGCAGGTCCCATCATTTACTTTTGTAGGGTGTGAGTACTGTCAAAATTACACAAGTGGTCCCAACAATAGCAGTGTGCATTCTCTTCACCGGAAAAAAATAATTTGGCTTGTGAGAAATTCAACATAAAGTTTCCAGAATATAATACTGGCACGAATACGCACAAGAGCCTGCCAACCGTTCCAAATGTGAAAGCACAGAGTAAGCAATGGGACATTTTTACTGTAGATTGTAGAATTCCAGAACACAATTCAGATTTCAGACGAATACACAAAGAGCGGAATCATCCAGCGGAAGAGAATCTCCACCGAGAATGCTTATTACTTATTCTAATGAGCCTCCCGGGACTTAGCCTTGTTTACACAGTTCAGTTCATTGTGTGCTTTCACTATCGCTATTTCTGTGAACATCCTGAGAAGTTCGACTGGGGATCCATGAGATTAAAGGGGACCTGATCTGACAGAAGTACCTGCACTGGCAATGATAACTTTGCTAGCTCTCTGTTATGCTCATCTTCTAGCATTAGGGAGTCAGTAACCTGGAAGACATGTGCAGCCACCGGGGTAGCCGATAAGGCAGTACAGCCAACCCTCCTGTACTGGCCCCGAGCCTAATCAGTTCAAAAAGGGGGCACAGGCATCCGACGAGCAGGAGGACTGGCTTCACTGCCTTATTGCTGATACTTGTGGAGCCCCCGCAACCCTTCTTTCTCCCTCCAGCTGCATTGCAGGGGGACCGGTTCTTAAATCTACGCCCCCCTTCCACGTGCTGTCTGGGGCCCTCTGTGTGCCTGCCTTCCCTAAAGCACTTCTGGTTTCCCTCCTCTCCAGGCACACAGGGGATCGGTTTTAGGAGGGAGAGTGGGGAGGGGACCGGCATATATACCATATTTACCGGCCCCTTCTTTTCCTGAAGGAACACAGTAAGCAATCAGTACTGATCGCTCTTGTGTCCATTCATCACTGAAGCATAGTAAACTGAATGAATAACCTCAGAGCACTTCCCATTTATTCACTGTCCATTGCAGCTCAGGCTGCAGAGAAAGGGACTGATGAATCTGTGTCCTCCGTCCATTTCTCTGTCTCAAATGTTTAGACCCATATTTTACCAAAGGCCCCCAAAAGGGCACTAAAAAAAAAGAAAAAGAAAAAAAATTTAAAAAAAATAAACATTTTCAAAAATCCTAAAAAAAAAAAAAATGATTTCTAACAGCAGCCCTGGTAGCCACCAATGTTGAAATCTCCAACCTCCATGTTTATTCTAGGCCACCAGCAGTATGGAGACATACTGTACCTATGCTGCTATTTCTGACATGTTTCCATCCTGTCATGGTGATTCAACATATTCACTACCTAAGGGGTCACTGACCCAGAACAAATATGCAGCATTGGGGTCCTGACTTCCCCAGTTGAATTCTTCCAGGCCAACAAGGAGTAGAGGAACCAGAGGATCAGAATGACAGCCAGGCACATACTGTAGCATCGTCTCCATAACAGTTTTCAGTGAAGAAATTTCATAAAAATTGGACTGTATACAATATGGCCATCACTGAGGAGGAACCACTAGATGAAGGTGCACTTTATTAAAGGAAGGTTGTGTAAGACTCATTGGCTTGGGGGCTACGTACATAACACGAACATCCTTCCCTACTTGAGTGGCTTCCCTTTGAGCAAATCTTGTATATTCTGAGGAAGGAAGCCACAAAACTTGTGAAGATCCTTGACGGTTCCAAAAATATTTTCAAAACCGCACATCAAAAATGATCAAGTTATATTAACCTACAGCAAAGATGGCGAGCTAGTATTTAAGACCACACTTCTCATAATAAAATAACTGCTTGTATCTTATCCATTTCCACTGTTATGATTCATATTTCCTCCCACATATTCCCAATTTGTTAGTATATCTAGTAGTAGTTAATCTAAATTAACTGGACTTGTTCTGTAAGGTTTGTAGCTTCTTCAAATCACTTCTTCGGTTCTATTGAGTCTCAGGAAGCCCAACATTTATATCCACATAGGTAACGCTAATACCTTAATCTAATCTCCAAGGCATATATCAAGTCACAATCAACAGGGCTGTCATGTTGAAGACATTTCGTAACTTCTCCAAGCCACATTTTCAGTTCTAATGAGTGTCGGGAATATACCCCAACATTTATATCCACATAGGTAACGCTGATACCTTAATCCAATCTCCAAGGCATATATCAAGCCACATGTTGATTGTCCAAGAACAGGACGACTATAGTTATTAGTAGTTAGTCACAATCAACAGGACTTGTTCTGTCATGTTGAAGACATTTCGTAACTCCTCCAAGCCTCATCTTCAGTTCTAATGAGCGTTGGGAATATACCCCAACATTTATATCCACAGAGGTAGCATAGACACCTTCATCCAATCAATATGGGATACGTCAAGGTAGATGTTGATTGTCCAAGAACAGGATGGGAAGTCACCTAATCCCATCCTTGGTGTCCAAGGCAAATGTTCATTACTGTCCATGAACACTTATTGCTGCAGGTGATAAACTGATCTTTTCCTTGTGGTGGTTAAAGCCATGTAGACTTAAGCCATCTATAAATGATCAAAATTCGGCCCATTCAGCAGGGACCGGACAAATTTATATCCATGTATGGGCAGGGAGGTTGTACAGAAGTCAGTCTACTGATCAACTTCTGTACAACCGCCCAGTCAGATTTTTCTCGCTCGAAAAGCGCTGATCCATATATTGTTATGGCGGAGATATCTCCCCACTGTCAGAAAACAATAGCTCAGCTGGGAGGATTCCCCCATCCACCTCAAATGGGGGAATCTAGTATTTTTTTTTCCTTCAACCCACTGGTTGAA
The DNA here is from genome assembly GCA_037952925.1 of Lithobates clamitans. NCBI lineage: Eukaryota > Metazoa > Chordata > Amphibia > Anura > Ranidae > Lithobates > Lithobates clamitans. The sequence goes on from JBBGZY010003601.1 coordinate 65,935, forward strand.
TAAAGAAACAATAAAGGACTAATCTATGGGCTTCCTTAGGAACCAAAGGAAGCTAGGCAATGGCAATGGTGGCAAATAATCAGATTATGACTCTAGGTTGGTGCCTGGGCTAAATATCCTCTCCTCGTGGTTAGGTGGATCAGTGGTCCAATGGCTCAGGTGGTAGAGATCAAAAAATGTTGAAAGAAGAGAGAAGGACTGGACATATTGGGCACACACGTTATGTATGTTTTTAAGTGTTTGCTTTGGGAGTGAACCTTTTTTTATCAATCAATAAGCATTTTTACACTATGAGAGGATTCCTCTTCTCTTTTCTTTCGGATTTTGGATCTCTATCATCTGAGCCATTGGACCACTGATCCATCTAATCACGAGGAGAGGATATTCAACCCAGGCACCAACCTAGTGGTGGGATCCAGTCCCAAAAAGCGAGGCTGACTTTTCTTGTTGTATAACAAAGAGGTTAATGCAATCTGGTGAGTGTTTTTTTGTTTTTTTATATATGAGCACATGGTGACATGGCATTACCGGGGGCATTTTTCTGGTATCAAGACACAAGCATCTTCTTCACTTTTACAAGGATGGACACTGTCGTTAATAACATTTTTGAATATATTACTTTGGACTGAGCACTTATTAATCTACTGGATTGAACACTCAATTTATATTTCACATTAATTAGTATTAATTATGTTTATTTCTGCAAGCGCTGCTGTCTAGCATGAAAATATTTTGTGTTATTTGCAATTAAGTTTACTGATTTGAGATAGTTGCTGCACAGTAGGTGGTATATTGGCACAAGTGCTTATTTTTTATATAATGGCTATGGTGGGCATGAAGGGAAGAACTTGGTTTTTAGGCTACTGTGAAAAACATTTGGTGGGCATCTTGGGCCATTCTTGAAATAACTTTGACAACATGTGTTTGAACCTTGCTAATCGAATTTACTGTCTGTTTTTATCCCTAGAGGACATGAAGACACAATGGCACCACTACCGGAAGAGAAATATTTATACCTAGCTATATATATTATAACTCTTCTGACAGGCTTTCCAGCCAACCTTCTTGCACTCCATGCCTTCATTCGTAAACTGCGTGTTAAGGCCACGCCGAACGCAATCCTTCTCTTCAACCTGACGATATCAGACCTGTCATTCTTGGTTTTCTTGCCTTTCAAGGTAACAGAAATCTTACAAGGCCAATGGACAATGCCTTCATTCCTCTGCCCACTCAGTGGACTATTCTATTTCAGCACCATCTACTCCAGCACCTTGTTCCTCACAGCTGTCAGTGTAGAACGGTACCTTGGTGTAGCCTTTCCCCTCCAGTACAAACTCTACCGCAAGCCTAGCTATGCAGCCGCAGTCAGTGGTTTTCTGTGGATCTGCTCGTTTGCTCATTGTAGCATCGTCTATGTCACCGAGTACCACCAGGCTTCCAATGCCAGCAACAAACTCATCTGCTATGACAACTTCACGAAAGAGCAGATGGAAGTTCTGCTCCCGTTCCGTCTTGAGTTGGGACTCCTCTTGTTCTGCTTGCCTTTCCTCATCACCTGTTTCTGTTATGGAAGTTTCATCAAGATCCTCATATCTTCTACGCACATCCACCGCGAGAAGAAGCAACGAGCCATCGGGCTGGTCCTTACCACCCTGAGTGTGTTTGCTGTGTGTTTTGCCCCCTACAACGTCTCTCATGTGGTGGGATTTTTTCAGAAGAAGAACCTCAAGTGGAGAGAGAAGGCCTTGCTTCTGAGCACGTTTAATGCTAGCTTGGACCCCGTCATCTTCTACTTCTCCTCCACCGCTGTCCAGAACTCATGCAAGTGCTGCTTGATTAAACTAAACATTTGCCACCCTAGACCAGCTCCACATAAAATCACGAACCAGCAGAGCATTCAAATGGGAAAACCACAAGTTTCTGACAGCCAGATATATAGTTCCAAAGATTAACCTTTAACTTATTTATTTGTTTAGTGATATTGACATGCATTTATCTACCTTTCGGAGAGTTACATTGTAACACTGCTATGTTTACAGTGCCTATTGCCATTGGAAGTGGTGGCTCCTAAACTGTCTAGGAACATGGTAACTTCTTCTTGGGTCATGCATATTTTCAAATGGGCATGGCAGGGCACATGATGGGTTATTAGCCTCATATTTAGCTCTGACCAAAAACCATGTCTGTACCAGTTGGTATGTTGGAATTTTCTTTGTGTGAGTTTTCACCTGGGTGTTTTGGGGTTCCCACAACAATACAAAAAGTCCGGTGGATTTATTAGCTTCTAAATTCAGTGGCCTTGGAGTATGTGTGATTGTGGCAGTGACAGTAAACTGTCCTAGGGGAAGGACTATATATGTTGGTGCTCTAGGAACATGCAAAATAAAATAATAAATATGCTTATGTAACTAAGGAAACAACTGTCAGAATTTTGAATCGTAGTTTTTCTTTTGTGTTCGTGTCTACCTTATAGTGGATGTAAACCCTAATTAAATGGAATTCATTTTGCAAAAGCATATTGTATTACAAATAATTGCATTGTTTATTAAATTACTTGTTTTCATCTTTTTTTCCATCCATTTCTTATTCATGTCCAAAATGTTCACCTCACTATCCTTATAGGAACGTCTCTTCTTCTTAATATGTTGGAAGATTGTTGAGTCCAACCTGCAGAGTTTTCCCTCCTATATTGGGCCAAGCCATCAATTGTGGAAACAGAACTGGGGGGGGCTTAAAAAACTTTCACACCTCCTGTCATGTTCTTGGAAATCAACATTTGCCTTGACACATTACATGACCCTACAATGATTGGATTAAGGTGACTGAGTTACCCATGAGGCTTTAATTCTCGAGGATGTTCCTGACGTTCATTGGGTCCAAGGACGGCCCTTGGGTTGGCAGCAAAACGTCTTCAACAATCCAGAACAAGACCAGTTGACCATGACTAAATACTATTAGCAATACCATGACTAGGATGAATGTAAACCTTTACAGACATACACTATATTGTCAAAAGTATTGGGACCCCTGCCCTTACACACACATGAACTTTAATGGCAGTCTTAGTCCGTAGGGTTCAATATTGAGTTGGCCCACCCTTTACAGCTATAACAGCTTCAACTCTTCTGGGAAGGCTGTCCACAAGGTTTAGGAGTGTGTCTATGGGAATGTTTGACCATTCTTACAGAAGTGCATCTGTGAGGTCAGGCACTGATGTTGGACGAGAAGGCCTGGCTCGCAGTCTCCACTCTAATTCATCCCAAAGGTGTTCTATCGGGTTGAGATCAGGACTGTGCAGGCCAGTCAAGTTCCTCCACACCAAACTCACTTATCCATGTCTTTATGGACCTTGCTTTGTGTACTGGTGCACAGTCATGTTGGAACAGGAAGGGGCTTCCCCAAACTGTTCCCACAAAGTTGGGAGCATGACATTTTCCAAAATGTCTTGGTATGCTGATGCTTTAAGAGTTCCCTTCACTGGAACTAAGGGGCCAAGTCCAACCCTAGAAAAACAACCCCACACCATAATCCCCCCTCCGCCAAATGATTTGGACCCATGCACAAAGCAAGGTCCCTAAAGACATGGATGAGTGAGTTTGGTGTGGAGGAACTTGACTGGCCTGCACAGAGTCCTGACCTCATCCTGATAGAACACCTTTGGGATGAATTAGAGCGGAGACTGCGAGCCAGGCCTTCTTGTCCAACATCAGTGCCTGACGTCACAAATGCACTTCTGGAAGAATGGTCAAACAATTCAATAGACACACTCCTAAACCTTGTGGACAGCCTTCCCAGAAGAGCTGAAGTTAATATAGCTGCAAAGGGTGGGCCAACTCAATATTGAACACTACAGACTAAGACTGGGATGCCATTAAATTTAATTTCATGTGTTTGTAAATGCAGGCGTCCCAAAACTTTTGGCAATATAGTGTATATCTAACAAGGCTTGTATATTGAGTCAGTGTCACACCACCAATTATATTGGGTTGATGTTCTGGTTAACTGTCAATATAGATGTTGAAGAAGAATTTGGTGTGAGTGCAAGATAGTGTCAAAGCCTCCTTCTTTCTTCAGAGATCATCATCCCAGTTTGACATAAATAGCTGCTTTTATGCCTCTTGTGAACCAGTTGTCCTCTTATGCCATGTACACACGGGCGGACTTTTCGGCATCAAAGGTCCGGCGGTCTTCCCGGCGGACTTTCGACTGACTTTTGACGGCCTTCCGACAGACTTTCAAACAAACGGATTTGGCCACACACGATCACACCAAAGTCCAACGGATTTGTACGTGATGACGTACAACCGGACTAAAATAAGGAAGTAGATAGCCAGTAGCCAATAGCTGCCCTAGCGTCAGTTTTCGTCCGTCGGACTACTATACAGACGAACAGATTTTTCGACCGGACTCGAATCCTTCGGAAAGATTTGAAACGTGTTTCAAATCTAAAGTCCGTCTGATTTTCGACTGAAAAGGTCAGTCGGAAGTCTGATGAAGCCCACACGCGGTCGGATTGTCCGACGGAATCGTTCAGGCGGACGATTTCGGTTGAAAAGTCCGCCCGTGTGTACACGGCATTAGGTCCACTAAGTGCACCTCACTATCCTTAAAGGAATGTCCCTTCTTTTTAATTTGTAGGAAGGTTGTTGAGTGCAATCTGCAGAGTTTGCCCTCCAATATTGGGCCAAACTATGAATTATGGAATTAGAATTGGTGTTGCTTAACAAACTTTCACACCTCTTGTCACGTTCTTGGAAATTAACATCTGCCTTGACACATTACATGACCCTACAATGATATAAATAAGGTAATTGAGTTACCTTTGAGGTTTTAACTCTTGGGAATGATCCTGACACTCATTAGAATTGAGAAAGTACCTTGGATTAGCAATAAAACCTCTTAAACAATCCAGAACAAGTTCAATTGACCATAATTAACTAATATTAGCTATACTATGACTTTAATAAATGAGAACATTCACAGACATATCGCTAACAAGGCTTGTATATTGAGTCAGTGTCTCACCGCCAATTATATTGGGTTAATGTTCTGGTTAACGGTCAATATAGCTGTTGAAGAAGCATTTTGTGTGAGCGCAAGATAGTGTCAAAGCCTCCTTCTTTCTTCAGAGATCATCATCCCAGTTTGACGTAAATAGCTGCTTTTATGCCTCTTGTGAACCAGTTGTCCTCTTAGGTCCACTAGGTGCACCTCACTATCCTTAAAGAAATGTCCCGTCTTTTTAATGTGTAGGAAGGTTGTTGAGTCCAACCTGCAGAGTTTGCCTTCCTATATTGGGCCAAGCCATGAATTATGGAAATAGAATTGGTGTTGCTTCACAGACTTTCACACCTCCTGTCACGTTCTTGGATATGAACATCTGCCTTGACACATTACATGACCCTACAATGATATAAATAAGGTGATTGAGTTACCTTTGAGGTTTTAACTCTTGGGAATGATCCTGACACTCATTAGAAACGAGAAAAATATCCTGGATTCATGAGCTATGAATAAGCCCCATGATGGGGCGTGAAACATGTTAGCTATCTTTCCTGTTCCTCCCTGTACATGAGGTGACTGCATTTGGATTTTATTTCTTCATATCAATAAAGATGTCTCCTATGGTGTGCGGCCGTCCAGGATATTTTTCTCTTTCCACAAGCTTGTGCAGAGCCAGCACCTGTGAGTTCCATTAGGGCGGGTGTCTTGATACGGATTTGAGAGATTGGAGCGGCAATCTTTTGCTTACTCATTAGAAACGAGAAAGTCCCTTGGATTAGCAATAAAACCTCCTAAACGTATCTCTAACAAGGCTTGTATATTAGGTCAGTGTCTCACCGCCAATTATATTGGGTTGATGTTCTGGTTAACGGTCAATATAGATGTTGAAGAAGAATTTTGTGTGAGCGCAAGATAGTGTCAAAGCCTCCTTCTTTCTTCAGAGATCATCATCCCAGTTTGACGTAAATAGCTGCTTTTATGCCTCTTGTGAACCAGTTGTCCTCTTAGGTCCACTAAGTGCACCTCACTAGCCTTAAAGAAATGTCCCGCCTTGTTAATGTGTAGGAAGGTTGTTGAGTCCAACCTGCAGAGTTTGCCCTCCTATATTGGGCCAAGCCATGAATTATGGAAATAGAATTGGTGTTGCTTAACAAACTTTCACACCTCCTGTTACGTTCTTGGAAATCAACATCTGCCTTGACACATTACATGACCCTACAACGATTGGATTAAGGTGATTGAGTTACCTTTGAGGCTTTAAATCTTTGGGCTGTTCCTGACACTCATTATGCCGCGTACACACGGTCGGACTTTTCATCTACAAAAGTCCGACGGACGCCGACGGACTAAAGCTGGCTGACAATTCGATCGTGTGTGGGCTTCCCCAGACTTTCAGCGGACTTTAAGCGGACTTTTCCAGCCGCAAATCTGATGGACTTTAGATTTGAAACATGCTTCAAATCTTTACGTCGTAACTAGGCCGGACCCAGAAATCCGCTCGTCTGTGTGCTAGTCCGACGGGCACAAACCCACGCTAGGGCAGCTATTGGCTACTGGCTATCAACTTCCTTATTTTAGTCCGGTGTACGTCATCACGTACGAATCCGTCGGATTGTTGTGTGATCGTATGTAGGCAAGTCCGTTCATAAGAAAGTCTGCCGCAAGTCCGCCAAAAGTCAGCCAAAAGTCCGACAAAAGTCCGTCGAAAGTCTGTCGGACAGGCTGTCGGACTTTTGTAGCCAAAGAGTCCGACCGTGTGTACGCGGCATTAGAAACAAGAAGTCGCCTGGATTAGCAACAAAACCTCTTCAACAATCTAGAACAAGTCCATTTGACCATGACTAATATTAGCCATACTATGACTTGGGATGAATGAGAACATTCACAGACGTATCTCTACCAAGGCTTGTATATTGAGTCAATGTCACGCCGCCAATTATATTGGGTTGATGTTCTGGTTAACGATCAATAAAGCCTTAACCTTATAAGACACGTTCTTGGGTTAGAGCAGAAATGGCTTCCATAATGATACCCTCGTCTTAAACAGCTCATCTGTCACGCATCTGCAAAACAGGTAAAGCACAAAATAATCAAATTATCCGGCCAGTACAGGCACATTGGCTTGGTGTCTCTTTCCTGATTGGCTTTTAACGCGACGCTACACAATAAAATGGTTTATCTCAGCCGCCATCGGGTTATTTTTGGAAAGAAAATCAAAAGAGAACAGCTAGGAATTCTAATGCGAGAGACTAAAAATTTGATTTTCAATTCTGAGTTTTGATTCAGTTATAAGGTTTTAAGACGAGTGTTCCCGGTCTTAATTAGCATTGGACATCTGGCAAGAACAAAGAACCGCAGACGGATTTATGACATATTATCTTTATAGCTTACATCAAAATCTGCCCAATTTTATGACATTCCTTCAAAATAGAAAAAAAAAATGGAAAGGCGGCTCCAGACATACAGCTATTTAGGCTCCAATATATCTAATAACAGTATATAAAGTAACACGAGATCTAAGGTATACAGATCCACAGTACAAGCTCTGCCCCGCCTCCTTTTTTGATACCCCTCCCCTTACATGTGCACCTCCCTGATTCAAGCACTACAATCATTTTCAGCTCAAAATATTTGTTGGAATATATTTTTTTTTACTATGGATATGGAGCTGAAAATTTTGACAAATTTTTGCAACTAATAAAATTTAAAGTGTGTGTTATACACTTATCACATCTGCAAAAAACAAAACAAAAAAAACTTTATGAAACAAACAAAAAAAAACTTTATGAAACAAAAAAAAAAATGAATGTTTTCAGTCTGAAAAGTAAAAAGGTAACTCAACTTTAGTGGGGAAAAATAGCAATTTGCGACAGTCAAATTGTAAATGAATGTTATTAAAAATTTCCCTTTCCTTTTCGATCTGCAGCGCTGTGAATTTCTGTAAAATTCAATATGGCCACCTGGAGGTGCTCTGTACACACATGGTGTACAGAACACCACCACAGAAATGTAATTTCCTGCTCGTGATTGGCTCACTGATTGTCCCAGAAGTCTGCACTTAGATACAATTCATATTTTGAGCATCCCCTGCAACAAGAATGGGATTATTGGTAAAATACTCCCAAAGGGAAATCACGTCCAAAAGGGATGCAGACCCTGCAACTTTCCTCATTAGAGCCCTACAGGTGCAGCAGCTGATTGATTATATAATTATAAAATCACTTCTATACAGATTTGCTTTGCACATGGACACAATCAAACGGGGGATTCTTTTTCTTAACAAAAGTGGAGTTATTCTTCAAAGCCTAAGTTTAACCACTTCCGGACTGCCCCATGCTGATATACGTTCTGACTTTGAAGAGGGATATCTTTGTTATGGCAGCAGCTAGCTGCCATAACACCTTCTTCTTCAGCGGGCGGTCCGGTTTCTGATACTAGTGGTCTCTGCGGCGGATTCGATGCAAGATCACTTTTATTGGCGGCGGGAGAGGGGCCTCTTCCCTCCCACCGCTCTCCGGTGACCTCCGCCGCTTACTGGAGCCGTAGGTATCAGCAGAGGCGATCGGATCCTTGTCTTTGCTGGGTATGGAGATGAGTGAGGAGAAGATGGCCCCCACCCGTCTCCATAATTTTGCAGGGCGGAAGCGACGTCAAAACCTCACTTCCGCCCATAGCTCTTAAAGGGCCTTTTTTTTTTTTCAAATGACAATTTTTTTTATTTTTTTTATTGCATTTTAGTCTAAATATGAGATGTGAGGTCTTTTTGACCCCCAGATCTCATATTTAGGAGGTCCTGTCTTGCTTTTTTTTTCTATTACAAGGGATGTTTACATTCCTTGTAATAGGAATAAAAGTGACACAATTTTTTTTTTAAAGAACAGTGTAAAAATAAAAAGAAAAGGTAAAATAAATAAGAAAAAAATAAAATAAATTGTAAACACGCCCTGTCCCGCCAAGCTCGCGCGCAGAAGCGAACGCATACGTGAGTAGCGCCCGCATATGAAAACGGTGTTCAAACCACACATGTGAGGTATCGCCGCGATCGTTAGAACGAGAGCAATAATTCTAGCCCTAGACCTCCTCTGTAACTCAAAACATGCAACCTGTAGAATTTTTTAAACGTCGCCTATGGAGATTTTTAAGGGTAAAAGTTTGTCGCCATTCCACGAGCGGGCGCAATTTTGAAGCGTGACATGTTGGGTATCAATTTACTCAGCGTAACATTATGTTTCACAATATAAAAAACAATTAGGCTAACTTTACTATTGTCGTATTTTTTAATTCAAAAAAGTGTATTTTTTCCAAAAAAAAGTGCGCTTGTAAGACCGCTGCGCAAATACGGTGTGACAGAAAGTATTGGAACGACCGCCATTTTTTTTGCAAGGGTGTTAGAAAAAAAAATGTATAATGTTTGGGGGTTCTCAGTAACTTTCTAGCAAAAAAAAAAACTGTTTTTAACTTGTAAACAACAAATCTCACAAATCTCGGTCCTTAAGTGGTTAATCTGCTTATAATTTGCCTCTCCTGGTTCCTTCCTTCAAGTTTTATCACATACTTATTTTAGACCTAGTGATGTCCTCTATGCTCCTCTGTGCAATGCAGGCATATCACGGCTGATGGGAGGGGCCGGAAGGGTGCTATATATAGCTTCTCTAACCAGCTGTAGATTTACTGTGGCGGGGCGCCAGATCACGTACCTAGCATGTGATCTGGCACTTCCGGGTCTGGGGCGTGCGCGCGCCGCCGCCATCCCGCTCCCACTTTGATTGGACACAGTGGGAGCCAATCAGCGGGCCCGCCAATCATTCAGGAGAAAGGCAGAGCGGCAGTTTCCCTATGTAAATAAGGCAGATCGCCGTTCTGTGAAAAGGGGTATGTGCTGATCCTGTGTTCCTGCTAAGCAGGAACACGGATCTTTACATTCCCCCAGTCAAAGCACCTCCCCCCACAGTTAGTAATCACTCCTAGGGAACACATTTAACTCTTTGATCGCGCCTGATGTTAACGCCTTCCCTGCCAGTGTCATTAGTACAGTGACAGTGCATGTTTTTTAGCACTGATCGCTATAACGGTGTCACTGGTCCCCAAAAAAGTGTCAGTTAGGTGTCCGATTAGTCTGCTGCAATGTCGCATTCCTGCTATAAGTCGCTAATCGCCGCCATTACTAGTAAAAAAATAAAAAAATATCCCATAGTTTGTAGACGCTATAACTTTTGCGCAAACCAATCAATATGCGCTTATTGGGATTTTTTTTACCAACAACATGTAGCAGAATATATATTGGCCTAAATTAAGGAAGAAAAGTGATTTTTTTTTTTTTTTTTGTAATTCTTTATTTCTTTCAAATACATCACATGGTAATCCACAGATACAGATGTAACAAAAGTCAGCATATACATAGATGATTGCCAATTCTTAGATGTGACGGTTTTACATTTTTTATTGGGAATGTTTTATAGCAGAAAATAAAAAATATTGTTTTTTTTTTTTTCAAAATTGTCGCTCTTTTTTTGTTTATAGCACAAAAAATAAAAACCACAGAGGTGATCAAATACCACCAAAAGAAAGCTCTATTTGTGGGAAAAAAAGAACATCAATTTTATTTGGGTACAGCGTCGCGCGACCGCGCAATTGTCAGTTAAAGTAAAGCAATACCGTATCTCAAAAAAAAGGCCTGGTCATTAAGGGGGGGGGTAAACCTTTCCGGAGCTGAAGCGGTTAAAGTGACATAATCACTAGCTTAAGGTTGGATTTCGCTCAACCAAAACATTGGATACATTTACAGCAGGAAATTGCACGTTGCCAAATTTTCAGTGTCCTCCACATCTGATTGATTGTTTGGGCACAACAGACGTCACATGTCCATCGAGATCCATGGATTGTCCCCAAAAAACATTATTGTGATGTGCGACTGGAACCGCTGAATGGAATCCTGGATGGCTGTGATGTCACACATGGGGAATGATGACGTCATTAAAATGATTTTTCAGAAAATCTGTAAGGTTGCAAATGGCATCATTAAAATCCAACTTACAGGGAGGTATAAAAAGACGCCAAACAATGCAGCTCTGTATTGTGTTTTAATGAAGTTCTAGCAGTTTAAAGCGGTAATGAACCCAAAAGCAAACATTTATTATATTCTAGCTTACCAATTCTTAGATGTGACGGTTGTATCCGTTTTCCTTTTTAACGAAACTAATACTTTGCGGTGCAATTTGCGTCTATATAAAATGAACGGGTGCAAATCGCACTGCAAAGAATTGCATGCCGTTTGAACAGTAATGCGGTGCGATTCCTGACCGATTTCCCCCACCACTCTTTGTGTGTATAGAAAGGGAAAAGCGCCATCTAGTGGGTAGTTTATTAAAAAAGTCAGAACTCACAGTACATATCTGGCCAAATGCTAAATCTGCATAGGTGTTTCTGTCCCGCTGATGATAGCAAATCACGGCCTTCCCCCGCTCCCCCCATCACCGAATAAAAGAGGGGAGCTCTCCAGATTCTGCTCACCTACTGACCAGAAGCCATGGAGACCCGGCTCCAGTGGCTGTGCGTCCGTAAGGGCGCACGGGCGCCGCCCCCTCTCTCCAGCCACCCCTCTAGCACCAATAGATAGATTCATGAATTGCATGAATCTATCTATGGCCGCTGCTGGCGCCCCCTATTTAGGCGCCCGGCCCCTTTTCAGGCGCCTGAATTACAGCGGCGGGTGGGGGTTGAAGCACCTGATTAGAGCCATAGGCCCTAAAAGGCGTCAAAAAAGGTGACCTGCGAGCGCCATGCTGGGCGCTCACAGGTCACTCAGCTGTGTTAGAAAAACGAATGAATATTCGCTTTCCTAATACTAAACCGCCTCTCCGCCAATCAGGTCCTCGGATCTGTTACCCGTCACCTGATTGGCTGAAATGACAGGCGCTGTGATTGGACGCCTATCAGACGTCCAATCATAGCAGAGGACGGGAAGAGAGGGCGGGAGAAGACATCGAGGAGCTGTCCCACCGCCACCGAGACAGGGTAAGTACAGACGGTGGGCGAGGGGCACACTGGCAGCATTTGATTTGGCACAGTGGCTGAGTTTGATGGGGCACAGTGAGGCTGCATTCCATGCTGAACAGTGGCTGCATTCAATAGGCCACAGTGGCTGCATAAGATGGGCACAGTGGCTGTACTTCATGGGGCATACTGGCAGCATTTGATGGGCACAGTGGCAGCATTTGATGGGCACAGTGGCAGCATTTGATATGGCACAGTGGCAGCATTTGATGGGCACAGTAGCAGCATTTGATGGGCACAGTAGCAGCATTTGATATGGCACAGTGGCAGCATTTGATGGGCACAGTAGTAGCATTTGATGGGCACAGTAGCAGCATTTGATATGGCACAGTGGCAGCATTTGATGGGGACAGTGGCAGCATTTGATGGGCACAGTGGCAGCATTTGATATGGCACAGTGGCAGCATTTGATATGGCGCAGTGGCCGCGTTTGATGGGCACAGTGGCTGCGTTTGATGGGCACAGTGGCTGTGATTGTGATTGATGGTACAGTGAGGCTGCAATTGATGGGGATTTTTTTCAGAATTTTTCAGTTTGTGTGCGCCCCCCCCAAAAAAATTTTGAGCACCAGCCGCCACTGCCCGGCTCCCCAAGTGAACTGGTAAGTGGTCTAAACATACACTCAATACTAGTAGACAAGGTCTAAGCAGAAATAAGATTCAGCTTCGGATGGACACTTTAAATTTTAGGGTTTTGGAGTTCTATAAATACATGGGCTAGGCTGGTGGAGAGCGAGTACTTACACATGTACCAGACTCATTGGCTTTTACATCTTTTTATTACTGCAAAAAAAAAACAAAAAAAAAACAAAGATTAATAGACAATAATATAACAAACAAAGTATTGTTAAGTTAGCTGAGGTTCTGGGCTTTCAGGTTCCTCTGAGGAGCCCAGCACCATGGTAAGCAGCAAGGACAGCTTCACACACAGGAGATGAAGGAACGTCCATTCCCTGATCTCCTCTGTGACGATCTCCGCAGTCTGCTCACATAATTTGTAACAAAAACATCTTTGCCATTCTGAAGCTTCCCTCCAACCACTTTGCATTATATTTTATATATATATACAGTGGAGCCTTGGATTACGAGCATAATCCGTTCCAGGAGAATGCTTGTAATCCAAAGCACTCCCAAATCAAAGCGAGTTTTCCCATAGAAGTCAATGGAAACGAAGATAATTTGTTCCGCGTTGACTTCTATTGCGTGCAATACCGCATGTGGCCAGAGGTGGGGGGGGGGGGCGCCTGAGAGCCTCGGAAATACCCAGGGACAGCTCGGCTGAACTCGGAAAGCCTCGGAAAGGCTCGGAAACACTCTGGAATGGAGTATTTCCAAGTGTTTCTGAGTATTTCCGGGTGATTCCAAGTATTTCCAAACGGCTCCGAACCGCTCCAAGTGTCATGGGCGCCCCCGCACCTCTGGCCAAATGAGGTACTGCACACCCCATTAGCTTCAACTCTACTCGTTTTGCGAGACAACACTTGCAAACCGAGTCAGAATTTGAAAAAAAAAAGTTGCTCGTCTTTCACAACGCTTTACTTTAACGCTTTTACTTTAAAACGCTTTAACCGCGTTACTCGTAAACCAAGGTTCCACTGTACTGTGATTCTGTATTTGCCAAATATGCTGCAGAAATCTCCCTCCACTGAGTCTGGCTGCAGCCATTTTAAGTGTGGGCAGCTGAAGCTGCTGCCTGTTCACTTCCTGGATTTACACAGACACACAGCGGCACACCTCCAGCTCTGCAGCTCTCATTGGCCCTCTTATGACTCATCCCCCCTCCCTTCCTGGCAAACGCTCACCAGAGTGAGAGAGAGAGCTGTGCATGATGTCATAAGCCTAGGCCAGTGGGTGCTATTTTAGAGGAGAGGGAGAGACTGGAGGCCCCCTGATGTCTCCATAAAGATCACCTGCCACCTGCTCAAAGCTATCACAAGGGGGGGGGGGGCGTGTTAGTTCCCTTGTGATAGCAATAAAGTTAAATGAAAAAAAAAAAAGTGTAAAAAAAATGTAAAAGTGGAGTTCTACTATAATGGAAACCTGCACTAAAGCAACAAATGATCCGGATGGACCTACCTGTGAGAGGTACGGCAATTGTAAGGCCAAAGACGAGGCTTAATTTAAGGATATTTAGGTATTCTACAAGCTGGTACGCCACGGCTTTTGGAATATCTGAAAGTAAAATTTAAAAACAGATGTGATCCTCGAATACAGAGCAGTCAATATTAGGTAGGAATGTCTTCAGGGCGGAATAACTCCTTTACATCGGTGGGAGCCGGAACTTTAACCACTTAGGCTAGATTCACATCTATGCATGTTGCTTTTGAGAGTTTCTGCTGTGTTTTTTGCGGTGCTTGCCGCGTTTTTGAACATTCGTTTTTGACGCGTTTTGCATTTTTTAAAAAATTTTTTTTACAGTTTTTTTTATACTGTATACAGTGTTAAAAAAAATTAAAATAAAGGAAAAAAAACGCAAAACGTGGCAAAAACGCTGTAAAAACGTGGTACTTGCGTTTCTGGATGCGGGTCCATTGAATTCTATTACATGCAAAACGCTTTTAACGCATGTTAAAAAATTCCCATGCATTTCTGCAAAATGCATCAAAAAACGCATTAGTGTGAATGGAGCCTTAAGGACCGCACCTATTTTTCAGACTTGGTGTTTAAATCAAGTTAAAATCATTTTTCTTCCCTAGAAAATTACTTAGAACCCCCAAACATTCTATTATTATTTTTTCCTAACACCCTAGAGAAATAAAATGGTGGTCGTGTCACACTGTATTTGCGCAGCGGTCTTACAAGCGCACTTTTTTTGAATTAAAAAATACGACAACAGTAAAGTTAGCCTAATTTTTTTTTTATATTGTGAAAGATGATGTTCCGCCGAGTAAATTGATACCCAACACGTCACGCTTCAAAATTGCGCCCGCTCGTGGAATGGCGACAAAATTTACCCTTAAAAATCTCCATAGGCGACGTTTAAAAAATTCTACAGGTTCGCAGTTTTGAGTTACAGAGGTGGTCCAGGGCTAGAATTATTGCTCTCGCTCTAACGATCGCGGCGATACCTCACATGTGTGGTTTGAACATTGTTTTCATATGCGGGCGCGACTTACGTATGCGTTTGCTTCTGCGCACGAGCTCGGCAAGACGTGGCGCTTTACTTTTTTTTTTTTTCTTGTTTATTTAACTTTTTATTTTTACACTGTCCTTTTAAAAAAAAAATGTTTGGGTCACTTTTATTCCTACTACAAGGCATGTAAACATCCCTTGCAATAGAAAAAAAGCATGACAGGACCTCTTAAATGTAAGATCCGGGGTCAAAAAGACCTCAGATCTCATATTATCACTAAAATGCAATAAAAAAAAACCAAAAAACTGAAATGCCATTAAAAAAAAACAAAAAACAAAAACAAAAAACACAATATCCCCTTTGACGTCGCTTCCACCATCCAATGCTATGGAGCTGAGTGGGGGGGGGGCATCTTTCCCTCACTTGGCTCCAGGCTGTGGATGCGACAGGACCCGCCGCTACCAGCGGCTCCGATAAGCGGCGAAAACGACCGAAACGCGCGCCGGGAGGGGGGCCCCTCTCCGGCCACCCCCCCCCCCCCCCCGATAGAAATGACCTTGCTGTGAACCCACCACTGAGACCACTTTTATCTTGTAGCGGACCGCCCGCATGAAGAAGAGGATTCAGGGGTTATGGCAGCTATCTGCTGCCATAACTAGTAAGTGGTTAACCATTTAAGCCCCGGGCCATTTGGCTGGCCAAAGACCAGAGCACTTTTTGCGATTCCGCACTGCGTCGCTTTAACTGACAATTGCGCGGTCGTGCGACGTAATTCCCAAACAAAATCGACGTCCTTTTTTCCCCACAAATAGAGATTTCTTTTGATGGTATTTGATCGCCTCTGCGGTTTTTATTTTTTGCGCTATAAACAAAAAAAGAGCGACAATTTTGAAAAAAAACGCATTATTTTGTCCTTTTTGCTATAATAAATATCCCCAAAAAGTATATAAAAAAACATTTTTTTTCCTCAGTTTAGGCCGATATTTATTCTTCTACATATTTTTGGTAAAAAAAAAAAAAAAAATCGCAATAAGCGTTTATTGAATGGTTTGCGCAAAAGTTATAGCGTCTACAAAATAGGGAATAGTTTTATGGCATTTTATGGCATTTTTATTAATATATATTTTTTTTTACCAGTAATGGCGGCGATCAGCGATTTTTATCGTGACTGCTGATGTCATCGGGGGCCCCTATTAATGACTCCCAATCAACAACACCTTTAAGAGAGTGCTCCTAATCTCAGCTTGTTTTCTGTATAGAAGACACCTGGGAGCCAGAAAATCTTGCTGATTGATAGGGGATCAAATACTTATTTCACTCATTAAAATGCAAATCAATTTATAACTTTTTTGGAAATGCGTTTTTCTGGATATTTTTGTTGTTATTCTGTCTCCCACTGTTAAAATAAACCGGCCATTAAAATGATAGACTAATCATTTCTTTGATCAGTCGGCAAACGTACAGAATCAGCAATGGGATCAAATACTTTTTACTCCTCACTATATATTGGGTGGATGGGCATTAAGGTCCACCCACCCTACCGCGCTTATAAGATCTCATAAAGGGGTCAACCACTTAAGGACCGGAAGGATTTGCCCCCTTAATGACCGGGCCATTTTTTGTGACACGGCACTGTGTCGCTTTAACTGACAATTGCGCGGTCGTGCGACGTCGCACCCAAACTAAATCGATGTCCTTTTTTCCCACAAATAGAGCTTTCTTTAGGTGGTATTTGATCACCTTTTTTTTTTTTTTTGCACTATAAACAAAAAAAGACCGACAATTTTGAAAAAAAAAAAACAATATTTTTAAATTTTTGCTATAATAATTATCCAAAAAAAAAAATGTCTTCAAGAGTTTAGGCCGATATGTATTCTTCGACATATTTTTGTTAAAAAAAAAAAAATCGCAATAAGCGTATATTGATTGGTTATCGCATCTAGAAAATAGCGGATAGATTTATGGCATTTTTATTATTATTATACTACTAAAGAACAGTACTACGTGTATTGACCGTGCACATTCGTGTATTGATCTGCTGCCATCTAGAGGCAGATCCTGAATGTTACTTCAGGCAGGTGTTTAGGCTGAGCCGAAAAGTGGGTTCTATTCAGCGTCATCACGGGAGGGATGGGAGCATTAATTACCCGTATAAGACCAGCAGAGAGAGATAGCATGTCCATAGCGCACGATATGGGGCTTATTCAATAAAAGAGTGCAAGGAACAAACGATTCCAAATGCAAAGGAAAGTACTTATAAGTGCTATATATACTTTAAATATATCTATTTATTTGTATATATGTATCTATAATTTGAATATATTTATATATACACAAACCTATAGCAACTTTTCAGAATTTATTCTATCATCGAAAGCACGGTGTACTAAAAAACATTTCCATTTTTATTTTTAAATAAAATACTTATTTTTCTTTTTGTTCTTTTTTTGCCTCTCAGTGTTGCTGAACTCTTCCAGACTCTTCTAACTACTTAAAAAAACAAAGCCATATGATTTTATTTTTTGGTGTATTTCCTTTTTTATTTTTTATTTACAGTATTTTCTATTTATTTATTTATTGCAATAAGGGTGCATTTATACATTTTATAGAGAAGATGGAATATGCCTTCAAGCTACATCAGTTGCACCTTCCTCTAATGATCTGCTGCCATCTTATGAACGGCTCAAACTAATTTTGCCTACGAATTGTGAAATTTAAAGATATAGTCCACCTTTTTAAAAATAAATAAATAAATAAATAAATAAATGTTCCAACAATAAAAAAAAAAAAAATATGTGCATAACTAAACTCAAAATGTTCCAAATGCAAAGAAAAGTACTTATACATGCTATGTATTTTAAATATATATACTTTAAATAAATAAAAAAATATTATATATATATATATATATATATATATATATATATATATATATATATATATATATATATATATATATATATACACATACTTTAAATATATATATATATATATATATATATATATATATATATATATATATATATATATATATATACATATACACTTTAAATATATAAATATATCCATTTATTTGTATATACGTACTTATAATTAGAATATATTTATATACACACAAACCTATAGCAACTTTTCAGAATTTATTCTATCATGGAAAGCACGGTGTATTAAAAGCAATTTATTTTTATTTTTTTTTTAAATAAAATACTTATTTTTCCTTTTGTTCTTTTTTGCCTTTCAGTTTTGCTGAACTCTTCCAGCCTCTTCTAGCTACTAAAAAAACAAAGCCATATGATTTTTTTTTTTTTTGGTGCATTTCCTTCTTTTATTTTTTTATGTTTTTATTTATTTATTTATTTATTTTTGCAATAAGGGTGCAAGGAAGCTACATCAGTTGCATCTTCCTCTATTGATTTGCTGCCATCTTATGAATGGTCCAAACTAATTTTGCCTCTGAATTGTGAACTTTAAAAAGAGATAGACCACCTTTTTAAAAAATAAATAAAAAAATGTTCCAACAATAATAATAATAATAATATTAAAAAAAAATGTGCATGACTAAAGGCAAAATTTTATTTTTTTTTTGGATAGAGTGGAGAGGGATTAGAACCCCTGTCGGGTTTTAATTGCTGTCAGTGCCCCTGTAAGGGAGATTCACTCGCTCTATTTTCACCAAATGTGAAAGAAAATCCTGAATCTTGGGTTGTCTAGAGAACAGGAATAAAGGGGAAATGTTCCAATGGGGACACTAGGACAACGTCACTTTGGAGGGATTTCCTGTTTGGCTATGGGACAGGAAGTGAAGGAAAATCTCCTCAATTGGACACAGATAGCAAAAAAATCCTGACAGGGGTTATTATTAGCAGGTTATTGAACAATTATGAGCTGGAAGTTTCTTGTTTCAGCAATTAGCTTTTTTTTTCATGGAGAAATACAGTACATGCCTTTTATCATCATGGAACAGGAAGAGAACACAAACAAGTGCATATAACACAAGGATGGTACTTCCTCTGATTGCCTTACTATAGATAACACACTATTATACTACAGTGACACCTGCTGGATAGATAGGTATAATGCAAAAACACAGTCACAGTATGTAAGCAGATTGCTGTTGTTTTTCCAACAGTTATAACCCCCCCATCTCTAAATTCATGCGGGTGAAATGCGTTGGGCTTCTGCCTCCTTTGCATCGCATCCTCGGGTTGGTATGTAGGGTCCTGGAATGTGATGCCGTTTCATGTTACCCCCTAAATGTGGGTTTAATGTGACACATGGCCCCAAAAGAAACATTTTGATGGACTTCAATGAAAGACCAAATTGGTAATTTTACAGATAAAGAAACTAAATGTTGGTAAAATCACTTTCTTTTTTTTCATCCCAGTCTATGAATGCAGCACCTACCATGGGCGTAGCTGGCGTAGAGCGGCTCTGCAAGAGAAAGGTGGTGGACCATGCAGCGTATCTCCAGCCCCTGCAGTTGGAATCCTACTGGGAGGACGAGAGGGAGGTCAGCCTGAGCAACGCCTTGCTGGGACTTCCATATCCGTAGGGGCCCCATTTCTGGAAGGGAGAGATCGGTGCTGTTCCAGCTCATGGTGATGTCACCGGGGTAGAATCCAGAAGTCCTGCAGGTCAGGGTCGTCCCTTCCTCGCTATTTGTTGTCACCTTTAGGTAAATTTCTGGCTGCGATGGACGAGCTGTTAAAAAATAATAGCAATAGTTTAGTTGTTTCCAGAGGTGTTCTGGAACCTCTTGTGCAACGTCAGCGAGAGTCCTGCAGCTGAACTCTAATTTTGGTGTGTAGCCCTTTAAAGCCCAACTAAACTTTCAGTTTAAAGGGTTAGACCATGTAACATGAAGCATGGTCAGATACAGCATCCCCCCTACATTTAATGCCCTCCTCCCCCACTTTTATGTATTACAGTGGAACCTTGGATTACGAGCATAGGAAAACACGAAAACCCCCTAACGGGGCTTTAATGCAGCCAATAATATCGAGGTGAATGAGTAATCAAAAATAGCTTTATTGGTACAAAAATTATATAAAACGGGTAAGTTCTGACAGGGGTCAAGACATGAACTGGAGTACAACATAGGATAAAAAACAGACAATGCCAATGATCGGGAACAGTGTACAATACAATATATCCAAGACAACAAGATCAAAGATACTAAAATTTTGACGCGTTTCGACCCTAACTGGGTCTTCTTCAGAGGATGGTTAACAGCAGTCAAAAAGTTCCCGATGGCTCTGAATGGTCATGATAAAAGAGTATAGCCCCTCCTGTGTCCTTGGCCCCCCCAGTGATAGGCCGGTTCCCCGGAGAGCGGGTGTCAGGCCGATATGCCTTACAAGGGATCACACATGAACTACCCCCCCGAGGGGGGACCGGAGGGTGAAGGGCACACACCGCACCCACAGTGGAACAAGGATAATGCTATTAATAAGGGCACGGATGGCTTAAATCAAAATGCCCAGGGTTCGGTCAATCAAAAGGATTGCTGCATAGGGCCCTTCCACGGAATCAGGAGGGTATTACGAGCATAATCCGTTCCAGGAGAATGCTTGTAATCCTGTGGTTTGCGGGGCGCTAGTGCGGCGATCAAGGGGTTAAAGCAGATGGTGAGGAGACGATACTACGCCTCCCCAACGCCTATCAATGGCTCTCCTGCAAATCTGAAAAACAATCCAAAACGTAGAACGCTCTGCAGAGAGACTGCTGCTTCCCCACATAGAGCAAGGGTCCCTCTCTGCAGCATGCTGGCAGTGGGCAGGCTTCTCAACTTGGGCTGTGGCTGCTTACTATAGAAACCAATGCCATATTTTAAACTACAGTAATAGTTTCTTTGGACTTTAAAAATAATTTTTACCTGCGGCTAGCATAAGTACATAAATCCATTTTGATATTGGCCTCCCACCATCCCTCTATATAACCTCAATGACTGGCACTGAGCTAAGAGGACCTGTCATGCTGTGCAGTAATGCAGTCTGTATTGTTCTACTATCAAGCAGAAGTGTGTTTTTATTATGGATTTATTTTATATACTCGTAAAACAATGTAGAATAGGCAATGCAAATAAAAAAAAAAATTAAAATCATAGTAACATTAAAAAATATAAACAATATTTAGAATTAAAAAAAAAACAAAACAATAATAATTCTGGTATTATTACAGTTCTGCCTCGTTGGCTGAGAAAATGTAACGCTCGCTATTAATTTAATCTTCCCGACTGTAATTGTTGTTGGTTGAAATAAAACGATCAGCTCTCTGTGTTATCTAAACCAATAAAAGTGCTGGAGTCATTTCCGGCCGTAAAAAGGAGTCAGTCCTGTCTCTACTTACTACTTATTGTTTATTTTATTAATGCCTTGGAGATTGCTAATATTTGGGGGGGAGGGGGGGGTGAAAGTGCCACACAGGGCATTATAGGCTCAATTCTCAAATCTAACACACCAAGATGAAGATCTTTATTCCAGCCACATGACTAAAAATCTCCGACCCCAATGGACTTGGCTGAAAAATAACCGTCACTTTTTGGGAAAAGAGAATCATATTCTAGAGCGGTGTTAGCTTTGTGCATGGAGGCTTATGAAGAACTTATATCCGGATATGGCTATGGATTTAACCGTTTCAATACCAGGCACTTTTACTCCCTTCCTGCCCAGTACCCAATTTTCAGCTTTCAGCGCTGTCACCCTTTGAATGACAATTGCGCGGTCATGCAACACTGTACCCAAATGACTGCTACATCGCACACAAATAGAGCTTTCTTTAGATGGTATTTAATCACCGCTGAGGGTTTTTTATTTTTTTGCTAAATAAATGTAAAAAAGACTGAAAATTGTGAAAAATGCGTTTTTTCTTCATTTCTGCTATAAAATTTTGCAAATAAATAATTATTCTTTATAAATGTATTCTGCTAGATTTCTTTGGTGAAAATAACCCAAATCAATGTATATTATTCAGTCCATAGGAAAGTTAAAGAGTCCACAAACTATGATATATATATATATATATATATATATATATATATATATATATATATATATATATATATTGAGGTCCTAAAATGCCAGGACAGGACAAATACCCCCCCCCCCCCCCAATGACCTCCTCTTTTTGGAAAATAGACAGTCCAAGTTATTTAGTAGGAGGCATGGCATGTTTTTTGAGTTTTTTGTAATTTTTTTGTCATATTTTTTTGGGAAAATGAAGATATTAAAAAAAAAAAAGTCACAATTAATTTTCACATGCTGCAACTAGTGCAGTACAGCATCATTTTATACTGTAACTGGGGTGGTGGTATTCAGGGACACTGACTGGTGACAGTACAAAAAAAAAATAATACTAATAATATTTTTTTTTTCTTTTTATTACATTTTTTTTTTATTTCCTTTTAATACTCTGTGACCTGAGCAATATAATGTTACCATAGTAACACTAATATTCTTGGGAAGTGATCAGTATTTTTTTTCTCATTATGATTGCTTATAGCAGTGAATTTAATTAGTATAAGCAAGCATTTTACTGAATTAAAATTCAATTAGTTTAGTTTGTTTTGTTGAGATTAGCTGTGATTGGCCACAGCTATTTACGTTGTACAGATGGGCTGTGATTGGCCCTATTTGTACCAGGTGATCACTGTGACCAATCACAGTTCGCAACACAATGGATGGCAAGAAAGGAAGCCATCCATTGTTTTCCAATTGTCATGTGATCTGCTGTGATTGGTCACAGTAATCACATGATACTGGCAGCGGGCCGGTTTACTGAGTAGTCATTGCCTATGTCCCTCACATGACGTCCACCCGGATCAGTGGAAGTCCCGCCCGGTTGTAATTTTGCTATAGGCCGAGCGGGAAGTGGTTAAGGTAGAACTCTGGGATTTTTCCGTAGGGACAGATTAACAATTTAAGCACCAGCTGCCGTCGTTATACGTCGCTACTTTGATGTTAAATACCATTGTTATGGCAGCAGCTAGCTACCCGGTATTTTTAAATATGGCGGACTGTCCTCTTTCGGATAAAAGTGGTCTCAGCGGTGGATTCGCCGTGAGATCACTTTTATCGGTGGTGGGAGAGGGCCCCCCCCCATCCGCGCTCTGGTTGTCTCCGCTGCTTACCGGAGCCGTCGTAGCGGGGGAGCCGATCGGTTCCTCTCCCCTCGCTGCCTGGATACCGGATGAGGGAAAGATGGCCCCCCACTCGACTCCATAGCATTGGAGGGCGGAAGCGACGTCAAACGTCCCTTCCGCCCAATGCTCTTAAAGGGGAAATTTTTTTTTTCAAATGATCTCCTATTTAAGAGGTCCTGCCATGTTTTTTTTCTCCATTACAACGGATTTTTACATTCCTTGTAATAGGAATAATAGTGACCCTTTTTTTTTTCTAAAGGACAGTGTCAAAATAAAATATAAAAAGTAAAATAAATTAAAAAAAAAAATTAAAGCACACCGTCCCGCTGATCTCGTACACATACATAAGTCGTGCCCACATATGAAAATGGTGTACAGACCACAGATCATTCGAGCGAGAGCAATAATTCTTGCCCTAGACCTCCTCTAGGGCAATTTTGAAGCGTGACATGTTGGGTATCAATTTACTTGGCGTAACATTATCTTTTACTATATTAAAAAAAATGGGCTAACTTTACTGTTGTCTTATTTTTTAAGTAAAAAAAAGTGTATTTTTTTCCCAAAAAGGGTGATTGTAAGACCGCTGCGCAAATACGGTGTGACATAAAGTATTGCAATGACCGCTATTTTATTCTCTAGGGTGTCTGAAAAAAATATATATAATGTTTGGGGGTTCTAAACACCGAGTCTGAAAAATAGGCCTGGTCCTTAAGTGGTTAAAGTATCTATCAAGTATCTATCAAGTTTTTATAGCTGTCTTTGACCCTGTGGTCCCTCCCTTCCTGTGCCCTATCACCCCCAATGAAAACCGAGAGAAAATCTCAGATGGGAAGCATAGAAATACAGAAAGGAGCACCACACCAAAAATAGTCCAAGATCATTTTAATTGTTGGTAAAAATAAGTAATAAAAAGAAACAACCAACGTGTTTCGGGGCAGCAGCCCCCTTTCTTTATCAGAGCTCAACACAGGATAAAACTGGGATGGACTAAGAGAAAACAGCGACTTCACAAATCTAAGTCATAACCAACATTCAACTCTCCACATGAATTAACAACTTGACAGCAGTAGCTGAGCAGCAATGTGTTGAGTCATAATGAAGGGGGAGTGGTGTCTCCCCTGAAATGCGTTGCCTGTTTTTATATGACTTTTTTTTATCAAAAATTAAATCGATCTTGGACTCTTTATAATAAGTGTCATGAGAAGGTCTACCCGTTGGTGGCGCTATCGGTCTCTTGGATCGCAGTACCAGTGTCCATCAGCAGGTGTCTTCCAACACCTAGGACCTGCAGTAAGAGGTCTTTCCTGCTGGTGGCACTGTTGCATCCTCGGGCCGTAGTACCGGCGTCAACCAGCGGGTGCACTCTGGCAGTGTGGAGCAAACAGCTCACACTGCGCTCAGCTGTAACGTGAGGTCAATTACCACAGCCTTACAAATACCCGGCAAGCCCTCATAGGCTTGCCTTGGTATCTCTCTCTCTCTCTCTCTCTCCCTGCGTTCTGACCTTGCTGCCTGTTTGACCTTGAGCTTGCTATCTGCCTTGTCCTGATCTGATCCCATCCCTATCCTGAGGCCTTCCTAGTCCTGTCCCTTCTGTTCCTGGCTCCCTTTGATCCCTGCCCTGAACCCCATCCATCCATCCTCTCCTTGTCCTGTTCAGTTTCCCGTCCTTACCCTTCTGCTGACTTCCCTGTGTATGACCTTGGCTTGGCTTTGATTACGATTACGGTATCTCCATTTACCTATATATTGTTGTTTGTAGTGGGTTGTTGTGTGGGTTTGCACTGTTTATATTCCTTTCACTTATCACTTGTTAATAAACACCATTATTTCACTTATATGTGTTTTGGGTTTCCTCTGTGTAGTCCACACAGTCTGGTCAATTAGATATCCTGACAGTATACCAAGGCCATCCCTGACCAGACGTGGCTGCACTGAGAAACCGTCCTGTTACGGTGGGCGCGCAAAATGGACTTTGATGGAATTATCTATTATTCTCTGCTGGCGGCAGAGGATAGTGAATATTGTTGTCAGACTCTTAAAGATTGGACCCGAGACCAACTGCTGGAAACGATACAAACAGCCCATTTACTTGTAGATCAAGGTCATGTGTTATTTGAGGATGTTCAGCCTTTGATCCAATTATGTACTAAGTCAGCCTTGTCATACATTCCCGAAGGTAGGGACGATTTCTCCCCTCCTTTCAGTTGTGACCAGGTTGAATCCCTGGTATGGTTATTAGAGGACGATCCGGCTTCTTTTGATGAACATTATTCCGCTTGTTCCCAGCAGGTGTTATCCGATTGCATTTATTCAGTACAATCTTTGGTTAGTCAGGCTGTATGTGAATCAGCGTTTGTTCAACCTTTGCTGCAGGCATGGTCAGACCTCCTGTCTTTAGCTAAGCCACAATATTCCAGCCCTGCCATTAATCATCTGCTTTCCAAAAGATCTATCTCCCCATCACCTATGGCAACCTCAGCTACAACCCAGTTTAATCAGCTCCCTACCAAATACTACCACCCAGTCTCCAAGTGTCGCACCCATCCTGTCTTCAATTCACCTGTCTCTTCTCCTCCACCTGTAACAGTCCCACAAAACCCCTCTCTAGCTACAGTTCCTTGGTCTTCCTTCTGCCCAGCTACTTTCTTTTCTTACAGCCCTGCACCTACATACAAAACTGCACGGGCTAAACCAAAGAAGAAGCAAAAATTCTTCCCGACCCACACCATCTTGCCAGTAACCCAACATGTTCCAGCCTTCCAGTCTGCTGTTCCAGCCTTCCAGTCTGCTGTTCCAGCCTTCCAGCCTGATGTTCCAGCTTTGCAGTCTGATGTTCCAGCTTTACAGTCTGATGTTCCAGCCTCCCAGTCTGTCGTCCCGATGCCTGCCTTCCAGCTCGATGTCCCTGCTTTCCAGCCGGATGTCTTGAAGCTGGCCTTCCAGCCTGAAGTCCCGGTGCCTGCTTTTCAGCCTGTTCCAGCTTTCCAGTCTGACGTTCCAGCTTTCCAGTCTGACGTTCCAGCTTTCCAGTCTGATGTTCCAGCCTTCCAGTCTGACGTTCCAGCCTTCCAGTCTGACGTTCCAGCTTTCCAGTCTGACGTTCCAGCTTTCCAGTCTGACGTTCCAGCTTTCCAGTCTGACGTTCCAGCTTTCCAGTCTGACGTTCCAGCTTTCCAGTCTGACGTTCCAGCTTTCCAGTCTGATGTTCCAGCCTTCCAGTCTGCTGTTCCAGCCTTCCAGCCTGATGTTCCAGCTTTGCAGTCTGAAGTTCAAGCTTTGCAGTCTGAAGTTCAAGCTTTGCAGCCTGATGTTCCAGCCTTCCAGTCTGATGTTCCAGCCTTCCAGTCTGATGTTCCAGCCTTCCAGTCTGATGTTCCAGCCTTCCAGTCTGACGTTCCAGCTTTCCAGTCTGACGTTCCAGCTTTCCAGTCTGACGTTCCAGCTTTCCAGTCTGACGTTCCAGCTTTCCAGTCTGACGTTCCAGCTTTCCAGTCTGACGTTCCAGCCTTCCAGTCTGACGTTCCAGCCTTCCAGTCTGCTGTTCCAGCCTTCCAGCCTGATGTTCAAGCTTTGCAGTCTGAAGTTCAAGCTTTGCAGTCTGAAGTTCAAGCTTTGCAGTCTGATGTTCCAGCTTTGCAGTCTGATGTTCCAGCCTTGCAGTCTGATGTTCCAGCCTTGCAGTCTGATGTTCCAGCTTTGCAGTCTGATGTTCCGGCTTTGCAGTCTGATGTTCCGGCTTTGCAGTCTGATGTTCCGGCTTTGCAGTCTGATGTTCCGGCTTTGCAGTCTGATGTTCCGGCTTTGCAGTCTGATGTTCCGGCTTTGCAGTCTGATGTTCCGGCTTTGCAGTCTGATGTTCCGGCTTTGCAGTCTGATGTTCCGGCTTTGCAGTCTGATGTTCCGGCTTTGCAGTCTGAAGTTCCAGCTTTGCAGTCTGAAGTTCCAGCTTTGCAGTCTGAAGTTCCAGCTTTGCAGTCTGAAGTTCCAGCTTTGCAGTCTGAAGTTCCAGCTTTGCAGTCTGAAGTTCCAGCTTTGCAGTCTGATGTTCCAGCTTTGCAGTCTGATGTTCCAGCTTTGCAGTCTGATGTTCCAGCTTTGCAGTCTGATGTTCCAGCTTTGCAGTCTGATGTTCCAGCTTTGCAGTCTGATGTTCCAGCTTTGCAGTCTGATGTTCCAGCTTTGCAGTCTGATCTTCCAGCCTTGCAGTCTGACGTTCCAGTGTCTGCCCTTCAGCCTGATGTCCGGGTGTCCGCTGCCCAGCTCAAGCGGTTCCTGTCGTCTGCTGCCCAGCTCAAGCGGTTCCTGTCGTCTGCTGCCCAGCTCAAGCGGTTCCTGTCGTCTGCTGCCCAGCTCAAGCGGTTCCTGTCGTCTGCTGCCCAGCTCAAGCGGTTCCTGTCGTCTGCTGCCCAGCTCAAGCGGTTCCTGTCGTCTGCTGCCCAGCTCAAGCGGTTCCTGTTGTCTGCTGCCCAGCTTAATGACTCTGACATGCCAGCAGTACCCACTGTCCAGGTTGATGTACCCGATGCCCGGCCTGATGTGCCCTCATCTGTTCAGTTGGAGGCCATGAACTTTGAACAGATGCACCTTGTTGGAGCGTCCGGAGGCCGCTCCTTTAGGGGGGGGTACTGTCATGAGAAGGTCTACCCGTTGGTGGCGCTATCGGTCTCTTGGATCGCAGTACCAGTGTCCATCAGCAGGTGTCTTCCAACACCTAGGACCTGCAGTAAGAGGTCTTTCCTGCTGGTGGCACTGTTGCATCCTCGGGCCGTAGTACCGGCGTCAACCAGCGGGTGCACTCTGGCAGTGTGGAGCAAACAGCTCACACTGCGCTCAGCTGTGACATGAGGTCAATTACCACAGCCTTACAAATACCCGGCAAGCCCTCATAGGCTTGCCTTGGTATCTCTCTCTCTCTCTCTCTCCCTGCGTTCTGACCTTGCTGCCTGTTTGACCTTGAGCTTGCTATCTGCCTTGTCCTGATCTGAACCCATCCCTATCCTGAGGCCTTCCTAGTCCTGTCCCTTCTGTTCCTGGCTCCCTTTGATCCCTGCCCTGAACCCCATCCATCCATCCTCTCCTTGTCCTGTTCAGTTTCCCGTCCTTACCCTTCTGCTGACTTCCCTGTGTATGACCTTGGCTTGGCTTTGATTAAGATTACGGTATCTCCATTTACCTATATATTGTTGTTTGTAGTGGGTTGTTGTGTGGGTTTGCACTGTTTATATTCCTTTCACTTATCACTTGTTAATAAACACCATTATTTCACTTATATGTGTTTTGGGTTTCCTCTGTGTAGTCCACACAGTCTGGTCAATTAGATATCCTGACAATAAGTGAATCTGGCTGAAAATCTGTCTTTCATTGTCCCCTTAGTCTATGAGACATCCTTCTTACTTCCTGTCCGAGTGACCTCACAGGAAGTAAGGGACAATCTCACAGACAGTGCTAAAATTAAACACTGAATTAAAGGATATGTTTTGTAGAATTTGACTTAACCTGCAAATTCTGGTTGATATATTCTTTGTTCAAAGTGATTAAAGACCAGCAGATTTTCTAAGCCTTCCCCCGCTCTATCCACAACTAACAAAACACACTTTTGGTTGGGGATCCTCTTCAAATGTGAAACCATATTGTCTTGAAGACTTTCTTACTGTACACGATGAGGCGAGTGCCGTTCCCCTGCTCCTCCTCCTTCTCCCACATCAGGACTTTGCAGTAGTAGATCCCCGCATCTTCCCTGCTGACGTTACTGATGATCAGTGATCCATCTCCCTCGCTCAGGAAGGTACGTGGGTAGGTGAGCGAGAATCGGCCTCTCAGAGGGACGTCATAATGGGAACTCATGGTTTCCTCGGGGGCGGTCCTATACCATGACACAGCCCCTTTCACATGATGCTCAGATGCTGAGAACAGACAGCTTAGCTTAGCCTGGTCCCCCTGGGCTACGATCAACGACGAGGGAGACTGAGTCACATCTAGATCGGTCAGTGCTGGAGAGATAAGAAGATATATGGGGGTCATAATACACATAAAAGTGATATTCTCTGCAACCAATAAATAAATAAATGCTCAGAGCAAATTATAGCTAGATTAACTAACAATACCAAAATGTTGTAAAAAAAAAAAAAGAAACAAAAGAAATAATAATATTACTACTTATTACAATATTAATAAAAAAACACTACTACTACTACTACTAACAATAATAATTAGAATAATGATAATAAAAATGATAATAAATAATAAACTGCTACTACTACTATTAATAGTAATACTGTTAATATTAATAAAATACTACTACTACTAATAATGATACAAATAATTATATACTACTACTACTACTAATAATAATAATAATAATAATATTAATAATCATTTCTAATAATAATCATAATAAACTACTACTACTGCTACTAGTACTAATACTACTAATAATAGTAATAACAATAATCTACCACCACTAATACTACTAATAAAAATATATAATAATAATGATAATAATGTTGTTATTATTATCAATGATTATTATAATAATAATAATAATAATAACAATAGTATTAATATAATAATAAATAATAATAATAATAATAATAATAATAATAATAATAATAATAATAATAATAATAATAATAATAATAATAATAATTTACCACTACTACTAATAAAGTACTAAAAAATAAAAATAACATTGCATTATGGATTGTACAAAACACTATAAAGCCAAAACAGCATTTTTAAGGAAATAGATAACAAATCCCATAGGCTTGAAATAAAGATTGTATCTTTAAGTTATTTTTGAATCGGTTGATGGATGGAGCATCTTTGGATGACGTGCGGAGAGCAGCTAAAGTGTATCTAAATTCTATTTTTTTTTTTTTTAGAAAGTACGTAAGGGTTACATATATAACCCCTGTCAACTTTGTATTGCTGTCTGTCTCCCTGCTTGGGAGATTCACCCTCTCCGTTTGTCCTCTTGACCATTGTTACTGGGTCTGAACATGAGAGGAAATCCAATATTTGAGTTGCCTAGGAACAGGCAAGGCCAGGCCGAGGCAGAAGAGGCACCCGCCTTGGGCGCTGTGCTATGGGGGGGCAGTAGTAAACTCTCCTGCCTTCATATCTCCCAGCCATGTCTTGCACTGTGCAGAATGGAGCCGTCCGACTTACACTAGTAGATTTTCTTTTACAAAGGGTTTTATTAATATTCAATCCAACAGATAAGATCAACAATTAGATTACATTGCATGTTGACCAAAAACAAATCAAAAAAGGATTATGCAAGTTCCCGGCTCGGCACCTCGTATCAACAAAGATCCAAATGTCACCAGCTGAGGCAGCTTGGGAATCCAGATTACACTGTATAATGCATTAAAATGAATACATCCAAGCATACAGCTGAACGTAGCTAGACATGAGACCTTATTATCGGTAGGTTTACATACAATCGGGACGGAAAGTATTCAGACCCCCTTAAATTTTTCACTCTTTGTTATATTGCAGCCATTTGCTAAATTCATTTAAGTTAATTTTTTTCCTCATTAATGTACACACAGCACCCCATATTGACAGAAAAACACAGAATTGTTGACATTTTTGCAGATTTATTAAAAAAGAAAAACTGAAATATCACATGGTCCTAAGTATTCAGACCCTTTGCTCAGTATTTAGTAGAAGCTCCTTTTGATGAGTCTTTTTGGGAAAGATGCAACAAGTTTTTCACACCTGGATTTGGGGATCCTCTGCCATTCCTCCTTGCAGATCCTCTCCAGTTCTGTCAGGTTGGATGGTAAATGTTGGTGGACGGCCATTTTTAGGTCTCTCCAGAGATGCTCAATTGGGTTTAAGTCAGGGCTCTGGCTGGACTATTCAAGAACAATCACAGAGTTGTTGTGAAGCCACTCCTTCGTTATTTTAGCTGTGTGCTTGGGGTCATTGTCTTGTTGGAAGGTAAACCTTTGGCCCAGTCTGAGGACCTGAGCACTCTGGAGAAGGTTTTTGTCCAGGATATCCCTGTACTTGGCCGCATTCATCTTTTTCTCGATTGCAACCAGTCGTCCTGTCCCTGCAGCTAAAAAACACCCCCACAGCATGATGCTGCCACCATCATGCTTCACTGTTGGGACTGTATTGGACAGGTGATGAGCAGTGCCTGGTTTTCTCCACACATACCGCTTAGAATTAAGGCCAAAAAGTTCTATCTTGGTCTCATCAGACCAGAGAATCTTATTTCTCACCATCTTGGAGTCCTTCAGGTGTTTTTTAGCAAACTCCATGCGGGCTTTCATGTGTCTTGCACTGAGGAGAGGCTTCAGTCGGGCCACTCTGCCATAAACCCCCGACTGGTGGAGGGCTGCAGGGATGGTTGACTTTCTACAACTTTCTCCCATCTCCCGACTGCATCTCTGGAGCTCAGGGTCTGAATACTTAGGCCACTGTGCTCTTAGGAGCCTTAAGTGCAGCAGAATTTTTTTGTAACCTTGGCCAGATCTGTGCCTTGCCACAATTCTGTCTCTGAGCTCTTCAGGCAGTTCCTTTGACTTCATGATTCTCATTTGCTCTGACATGCACTGTGAGCTGTAAGGTCTTATATAGACAGGTGTGTGGCTTTCCTAATCAAGTCCAATCAGTATAATCAAACACAGCTGGACTCAAATGAAGGTGTAGAACCATCTCAAGGATGATCAGAAGAAATGGACAGCACCTGAGTTAAATATATGAGTGTCACAGCAAAGGGTCTGAATACTTAGGACCATGTGATATTTCAGTTTTTCTTTTTTAATAAATCTGCAAAAATGTCAACAATTCTGTGTTTTTCTGTCAATATGGGGTGCTGTGTGTACATTATTGAGGAAAAACATGAACTAAAATGATTTTAGCAAATGGCTGCAATATAACAAAGAGTGAAAAATTTAAGAGGGTCTGAATACTTTCCGTCCCCACTGTAGGTGAAAAAGCAATACAAAAGTTGCCATAACCATCCCATATACAATGGTTTGTCCAGCTGTGTTTGATTATACTGATTGGACTTGATTAGGAAATCCACACACCTGTCTATATAAGACCTTACAGCTCACAGTGCATTTCAGAGCAAATGAGAATCATGAGGTCAAAGGAACTACCTGAAGAGCTCAGAGACAGAATTGTGGCAAGGCACAGATCTGGCCAAGGTTACAAAAAAATTTCTGCTGCAGTTAAGGTTCCTAAGAGCACAGTGGCCTCCATAATCCTTAAATGGAAGACGTTTGGGATGACCAGAACCCTTCCTAGAGCTGGCCGTCCGGCCAAACTGAGCTATCGGGGGAGAAGAGCCTTGGTGAGAGAGGTAAAGAAGAACCCAAAGAACACTGTGGCTGAGCTCCAGAGATGCAGTCGGGAGATGGGAGAAAGTTGTAGAAAGTCAACCATCACTGCAGTCCTCCACCAGTCGGGGCTTTATGGCAGAGGGGCCCGACAGAAGCCTCTCCTCAGTGCAAGACACATGAAAGCCCGCATGGAGTTTGCTAAAAAACACCTGAAGGACTCAAGATGGTGAGAAATAAGATTCTCTGGTCTGATGAGACCAAGATAGAACTTTTTGGCCTTAATTCTAAGCGGTATGTGTGGAGAAAACCAGGTACTGCTCATCACCTGTCCAATACAGTCCCAACAGTGAAGCATTGTGGTGGCAGCATCATGCTGTGGGGGTGTTTTTCAGCTGCAGGGACAGGACAACTGGTTGCAATTGAGGAAAGGATGAATGCGGCCAAGTACAGGGATATCCTGGACGAAAACCTTCTCCAGAGTGCTCAGGACCTCAGACTGGGCCGAAGGTTTACCTTCCAACAAGACAATTACCCTAAGCACACAGCTAAAATAACGAAGGAGTGGCTTCACAACAACTCTGTGACTGTTCTTGAATGGCCCAGCCAGAGCCCTGACTTAAACCCAACTGAGCATCTCTGGAGAGACCTAAAAATGGCCGTCCACCAACGTTTACCATCCAACCTGACAGAACTGGAGAGGATCTGCAAGGAGGAATGGCAGAGGATCCCCAAATCCAGGTGTGAAAAACTTGTTGCATCTTTCCCAAAAAGACTCATGGCTGTATTAGATCAAAAGGGGGCTTCTACTAAATACTGAGCAAAGGGTCTGAATACTTAGGACCATGTGATATTTCAGTTTTTTTTTTTTTTTTAATAAATCTGCAAAAATATCAAAAATTCTGTGTTTTTCTGTCAATATGGGGTGCTGTGTGTACATTAATGAGGAAAAAAATGAACTTAAATGATTTTAGCAAATGGCTGCAATATAACAAAGAGTGAAAAATTTAAGGGGGTCTGAATACTTTACGTCCTCACTATATATATATATATATATATATATATATATATATACATACATATATATACACATGAAATTGGGTTTAGATTTAATTCAACTAGGAAATTGGGTTTCACCTCTGTAAAAAAAAAAAAAATCTGTACTGTAAAAGCAGTGAAAACATAGAATAGTCTTCCAGAGGAAAAAAAAACTATATAAAAAAGAGGTAAATAAAATATAAAAAAGAAACCATGAAATTTGGTTTATATTTAATTCAACTAATAGCCAATTGGGTTTCATCATTGTAAAGAAACAAAAAAAAGTTTCTTTACTGTGAAAGCAGTGAAAATATAAAATAGTCTTTCAGAGGAAAATATATATATATATATATATATATATATATATATATATATATATACAGTATATACATAAATTTGGGTTTAGATTTAATTCAACTAGGAAATTGGGTTTAATCTCTGTAAAAAAAAGCTTCTTTATTGTAAAAGCAGTGAAAATAAAATATAATAAAAAGAAAACATGATATTTGGTTTAGATTGAAATTAAGTAATAGTAAATTGGGTCCCCAAAAAATTGGGAATTGGAATATTAGACAATTCTTTGCCTTTCTCTGGATCACCTTGGGGCTCATGTATACCTAGTGTGTCAAGCTATGTTGATCAACGCAGGCGCAAGCAAGGACACAGTAAATACTATTGCTATCTATGTGCCATATTCAAACACAAACATTGTGTTGACGTGTTCTGTGGAACAAAATGTAGACATGGGACTGTATTTTTTGCATTGCATTACAGCACACGTCAATAGAATTATATTTACGTTAAAAAAAAAAAAAAAAAAAAAAAAGCAAGCAATGCGTTTTTAGAGTGCATTGCGGACACTGGCAGCGCGTGTTCACACCGCATATATACCGTATTCACACAATAACGCTCGCCGTGTGAACAAGCTCTTTAAATTTGTAATTTTTAAATTCATTTTCATTTAAATTAAATTTTTAATTTTTTCATATTCAAACAATATAAACTATAACTATTGTACTTGTGGCATCACTGGAGATGGATGATAAATTCTAATTATTCTAACTTTCTTCTCTGTGTAAATAAATGTAATTGTTTATTTTTTTTTCCCTGTTATAGTTCGTTTTTATTCTTATATAGACAAAGGTTTAATCACTTATATTTGTATCGTTAATCATTTAAGTGAGATATAAACATTTCCAAAACACTATCATCAAAAGGTGTAAAAATGCAGCAAATAAATTTCCAATGACCACCACACCTGAAGAATCATTTTTCATTGGACCTCTCCCAGCCAGCCCAGTATAGCCCAGTAAAGCCCAGTATAGCCCAGTAAAGCCCAGTATAGCCCAGTAAAGCCCAGTATAGCCCAGTAAAGCCCAGTAAAGCCCAGTATAGCCCAGTATAGCCCAGTAAAGCCCAGTATAGCCAAGTAAAGCCCAGTATAGCCCAGTAAAGCCCAGTAAAGCCCAGTATAGCCCAGTGTGAGCCACTTACCCATAGACAATGCTTGTGTCCAGTGAAGAAGGAGAAGAAGTCGGTTTATCGGATTCATGTTGCTGTGACTGTTTCTGGAAGATAATGATCTAAAAAGGAACCGGCATGAATGGCCTGTGAATTCCCTGTGCTGGGGGGGGGTTACAATAGGCGGTAGACGGGTCATGTGTTCTGGTATCTGTATACACACAGTCTATTGTGGTTTCCAAATTTTGCAGGCAATTTTTGCTGACATGGACATCTTAGTAGATGAAGACCCACTTTCAGGAGACCACAATATTTCACAGCTACAGAAAGCAGAGATGTGGTAGGACCCCCCGTCATACCTCGGGACCTCTTATAGACTGGTGAGAAAGAAAATACGGTATAAAGAGACCCTGTCACCAACCTAAAAAAATACAGGTAAGAGCCCCCCCAAAATAATTGAGGATTTTAAATGTATGTCTACAGTGTTTTTCTTACCCATAAATGACTTTTTTATTTCTTTGCCATGTGCCTTTGATCTTCCTAGAAAACCCGACAACTCCAGGAAGAGACAATTCTCTATCATAGCCTCACTATTGCATGGCATAACCCTCTCCTTCTCCGAGAGCGTCTAATTCCTGCCAGTGCTGGCCAGGGTTGCCAACCGCCAGTAAATTTACTGACAGTTTGTAAAAAAATTTGATTTTTTTTTTTTTTTTACAACTGCCAGTAAATATCAGGGGCTGATAATTCCATGCTGTGGTGACTTTTTCAGTGTAAATCAAGCCAATGACTTTGTTCTAGGTATTGTCAGCATTTCCATATCATGTTTATACTGTTCAAATATTCAGTGTGTTAGTTTTCAACAGGAGTTGTGTAATTTCTCAGGTTGTCAGTAAAAAAATTGTGCCTGCCAGTAAATCTTCCATGTTTTGTCAGTAAAAAATGCTGCGGCAGGTTGGCAACCCTGGTGCTGGCCCAGCTCCTTTGTCCCTCCTCCTCTCCCTCTATAACCATTTATGTATACTATATTACCAAAAGTATTGGGACACCTGGCTTTACACGCACATGAACTTTAATGGCATCCCATTAGCTGTCCTTGCTTGGCCAATGATCTGCAGGTGGGGAATACTCACCCTGTAGCTGACTTACTCAAAGGGGCAAAGGATGCTTGTTATATCATTGACTAAATATTATAGGTCTTATTAGGTTAATGTCACATACACTATATTACCAAAAGTATTGGGACGCCTGCCTTTACACGCACATGAACTTTAAGGGCATCCCAGTCTCAGTCTGTAGGGTTCAATATTGAGTTGGCCCAGCTATAACAACTTCAAGTCTTCTGGGAAGGCTGTCCACAAGGTTTAGGAGTGTGTCTATGGGAATGTTTGACCATTCTTCCAGAAGGGCATTTGTGAGGTCAGGCACTGATGTTGGTCGAGAAGGCCTGGCTCACAGTCTCCTCTCTAATTCATCCCAAAGGTGTTCTATCAGGTTGAGGTCAGGACTCTGTGCAGGCCAGTCAAGTTCCTCCACCCCAAACTCGCTCATCCATGTCTTTATGGACCTTGCTTTGTGTACTGGTGTGCACTCATGTTGGAACAGGAAGGGGCCGTCCCCAAACTGTCCCCACAAAGGTGGGAGCATCAAATTGTCCAAAATGTCTTGGTATGCTGACGCCTTGTCGAGTGATTGTAAAGTTTTTTTTTTTAAATAACAAACATGTTATACTTACCTGCTCTGTGCAAGAGTTTTGCACAGAGCAGCCCTGATCCTCCTCTTCTGGGGTGCCCCGGCCGTGTTCCTGGCTCCTTTCCTTCATCGGTGCCCCCACGGAGAGCCGTTTTCCTGGGGGAGGAGGGGGCACCCATGCGGGCACTTTCATGAGTCCCGCTGCTGCGTCCATTGACACAGACAGCAGGACTCAGCCCCGCCCCCCAGCTTCCGTGTCACTGGATTTGATTGACAGCAGCGGGTGATAACATTGTGCAGCAACAATTCTTTTTTTTCAGATCCTCAGAGAGTTCTTTGCCATGAGGTGCCATGTTGAACTTCCAGTGACCAGTATGAGAGTGAGAGAGATGACACCAAATTTAAACACACCTGCTCCCCATTCACACCTGAGACCTTGTAACACTAACGAATCACATGACAATGGAGAGGGAAAATGGCTAATTGTGGCCAATTTGGACATTTTCACTTAGGGGTGTACTCACTTTTGTTGCCAGCGGTTTAGACATTAATGGCTGTGTGTTGAGTTATTTTGAGGGGACAGCAAATTTACACTGTTATACAAGCTGTACACTCACTACTTTACATTGTAGCAAAGTGTCATTTCTTCAGTGTTGTCACATGAAAAGATAGAATAAAATATTTACAAAAATGTGAGGGGTGTACTTACTTTTGTGAGATACTGTATATACTGCTAAGAATACACTACACTCCTGTAAAACTTTATAGAATGGGAAAACTATCCGACCCGATATGTTGTAAATGTAAGATGGTGCCCGGTGACCTGGTGTCTCTCCTCTGGCGATGCCCCAAGCTCCATAGATACCGGAGTGGGGACCTTGCCACACTCAATAAGGCCTTCCAAACAAATGTCCCCCTTGCCCTGATATGCTGTTTACTAAATGTCTTGGAGGGGGTGATCCCAGAGGAGTTGACCAGGATTTCTTTCTCTCGAGCCCTATTTCAAGCCAGGAAAACTATTCTTATGAGTTGGAAGTCCGACACACCTCCGAATATTAAATCATGGATACAACATATGGGGGACACCTAGGGTTACCACCTGTCTGGGATTCACCCGGACAGTCCGGGTTTTTACATCCTCTGTCAGGGTTTGTGGCTGCCTGACACCCGGGAACCCTCACAAATTCTTCCAACACCCCAATGAAAGCTTAATCAGAATCTAGCATGTGTACAGTATATGAACTGAGCATATGTACAGTATATATCTGAGTGTGTGTATATATGTGTGTATACATGGATCTGATTGTATATATCTGAGTGTGTATATATGTGTGTGCGCATGTACTGTATGTAATTGAGCATATGTATATATCTCAGTATCTCAATATCAATAGATCTCACAACGCGTAGGGCGGAGCTGACGTCATCGTGCATACCGGAAGCAGCCCAGAACTTGTATTGTTTGGCCGGCTGGCGTATTATTTTGCATTTATTTTAAACCTTATGCAAGTGCAATACTTTGTTTATTAAACGGTAATTTGGAGGTTTTACACTATGTGGAGCACGAGCGCTTCCTTTCCTCTTTGAGTGCAAGTGGCTGGTGGCTCTTTCTGAATGCTCCTTTTCTTCACTGTCTGGCCATTGCAGAACTTGGCCTGTATCCAGACACTGTCCCTGCCTTCGGATTCGGTACCTTGCTGTCCGGGTGTTGGTGACATTTGGCTTGAGTCTTGTTCCTATCTGGTGGTGCTACCAGGTTCCTGCATCTGATTCTTAGCCAGTGGTCCACAGTGGTCTGTCTCTCACACCCAACAGCTGGTGCTGCCTGCAATGTCGGCCTTCGTGTCATTCTGTGTCCTCCTCACATCGCCTGCCACCACTACTGGTGGTGTTGGACAAGAGAAGTCACCTCTTCAGCTTGATCTCCACCATGTATCTGACATTAGCATATTACCCTACCAACATGTAAGAGGGGCTTGGTGGTTGCCTAGTTTTGGCACCAAAGCACAAGTCCCTACCCCCACGCCAGCCCTGCTAGAACACTGTTCCTCCTGCTGAGGCCGAACCTTCTGCCACCTAGTGCCCTGCTCCATGCCTTAGGTCTCCTCACGACATCCCCCGCCATAGACCTCTAAATCCAGAGGAAGGAATGTCCACACAATAAATAGCTTCACTGGTGTTTTTCAGGAAATGGCAAGAAAGTCACATCACAAAAACTTACAATCCAGTGTCACTTGACATACACAGTCAATCACATAAACTGGATGGCCCACAGTAGCCACATGTGAAAGCACATGCAGCACCTCACAGCCATCTCCGTACAGTCTCCCTTCTGCCTGGGGCCATCAGTACTCACAGGACTGTGCTCTCTGTAGACATCTCCTAGCTGGGTATACCTCTCCCAGCAACCCTCCAGGAAAGCAGCCTCACACAGGGATCTCCATCCTGGCCTAAAAGGCCTTTTGCAATCGGCCCTTAGCCCCCACCTCCATAAAGGGACAGAATGACTACAGCCAACTCCTCCTTTGTACAAGCTCACTTCACCCGGGCCTCCTGTTCTGTCCAGGGCTCACGTGTGTGATCCTGGCAATGTGTGTGTCCCTCCCCATCTGGCTTATATGTGGGTGCTGACTCACTCCAACATCATTTGTGGGAAGGCTCCACCTAAAAAGAGCCTAACACCTGGTGTCACTATCAGCTATACCATAAACTAGTCTGGTACAGAGCCACCTAGTGGCAAAGTGGCTAACTGCACCTGCCTACGAGCATGTCTTTGGAGGAAACCCACACAAGCACAAGGGGAACCTACAGACTCCATGCAGGATGGGCTTAGATGAAGAAGGTGTAGCCTTCGAAACCTGTCAGCCAGTAAGGACCCTGGTGAAGTCCACCTGTGCTTTAGAGTGTACTATACCAAGGACTACGGGGC
Source organism: Lithobates clamitans (assembly GCA_037952925.1). Lineage (NCBI taxonomy): Eukaryota > Metazoa > Chordata > Amphibia > Anura > Ranidae > Lithobates > Lithobates clamitans. The sequence continues at coordinate 105,626 of JBBGZY010003601.1, forward strand.
TACACATGAGTACCTCGATGAGCGATTTTAATTCGCTTGTTTAAATAAATAAATACACAAATGAGTAAAAATCATAAATAACATATAAATGCATTCAATAAATTAATACTAAGTAACAATAAATAAATAATTAACCCTTACCGCTTAAAAAAATAAATAAATAACTAAACTTGTTATTAAGGTAATTTTTTTTGTTCGAGTTTGGGTATTTGTTATTTTATTAATAGTATTATTATTAATATTATAGTGTATTTAATATTTTTTAAGGTTCATTTTTAATGTATTATTACATATTATTCTTTTATTTTACCTAATATTACATGAAAAATAAATTAATAAATGTACAATAAATACACCAATAAATAAAAATCATAAAAAATAAATACATTCAATAAATACTAAGTAACAATAAATAAATAATTAACCCCCTTCTTCTTAAAAAAATAAAATAATAATAAATAACTAAACACCCTAAAACAAAATAAATTATTATTATTATTATTATTATTAATGTCTTTTTTTTTTGAGTTTGGGTGTTTGTTATTTTATTAGTAGTATTATTATTAATATTTTAGTGTATTTAATATTTTTTTTAAGGTTAGAGGTTAATAATGAATGTATTATTACATATTATTAATTTATTTTAGTTATTATTACATGAATAATAAATTAATAAATGTAAAATAAATACACCAATAAATAAAAATCATAAAAAATAAATACATTCAATAAATACTAAGTAACAATAAATAAATAATTAACCCCCTTCTTCTTAAAAAAAATAAAATAATAATAAATAACTAAACACCCTAAAACAAAATAAATTATTATTATTATTATTATTATTATTATTATTAATGTTTTTTTTTTTCGAGTTTGGGTGTTTGTTATTTTATTAGTAGTATTATTATTAATATTTTAGTGTATTTAATATTATTTAAGGTTAGAGGTTAATTATTAATGTATTATTACATATTATTCATTTATTTTACCTATTATTACATGAATAATAAATTAATAAATGTACAATAAATACACCAATAAATAACAATCATAAAAAATAAATACATTCAATAAATACTAAGTAACAATAAATAAATAATTAACCCCCTTCTTCTTAAAAAAATAAAATAATAATAAATAACTAAACACCCTAAAACAAAATAAATTATTATTATTATTATTATTATTAATGTCTTTTTTTTTTCGAGTTTGGGTGTTTGTTATTTTATTAGTAGTATTATTATTAATATTTTAGTGTATTTAATATTATTTAAGGTTAGAGGTTAATTATGAATGTATTATTACATATTATTAATTTATTTTACTTATTATTACATGAATAATAAATGAATAAATGTAAAATAAATACACCAATAAATAAAAATCATAAATAAAAAAGAAATAAATTCAATAAAGGAATACTAAGTAACAATAAATAATTAACCCTTAAAACAAAATAATAATAAATAACTAAACACCCTAACAAAATAAATTATTATTATTATTATTAATGTATTTATTGTTCGAGTTTGGGTGTTTGTTATTTTATTAGTAATAATGTATTTTATATTTTTTTACGGTTAGAGATTAATTATAATTTGTGTACTGTACCAAGGACTACAGGTTTTAATTCACTTGTTTGTGAGTGTAATTTAGAACGATTGTTTCTGAATAAATGTTGTGGGATAATGCACTAGGCTGGTGCGCCCTCTTTTGTTCGTTTTTTTTTTTTGTACTGGCCAAGATTCAAACCAAGAACCCCAGTGCTGTAAGTGTTAACCATTAAGCCACTTTGCTACCCCGTTATACTAATGAACTGTGGTGGTTCTGCCATAGAGGACAGGAATAAAACACCTTCTTACAAGCCGAGCTGTATCAGCACTGCCTTTGCGGTCGATGATTGTGATGCACCAGATTCTGAGGTTCGGCTTTTGAAAGGAAATGGGTTGAAGTGGGTGAATGTATATCGCAGTTCGCTGTAAAATGAGGGCACAAACTTGCTGACTCTGCAAGAATTTGGATGTTATGGTTGTATCTGTTCTACATTCGATCTATAATCCCTCTCTGTGCACCTCTCTGATTGTAGAAGGACCCATTCACACAATTGTTTTCCTTAGGCTTCAGTAACACCTGAGCGTAGCGTCTTTGAGCGCTTTCGCAGGTTTGTATGCAGCGTTTTTGAGCTTTGTCGTTTTTTTTTTAATTAGCCAATAGAAAAAAAATTATTGTCTGTAGCATCATTTGTTGCTAGGTATTTCAGCTTTTCCATTAGCTTTTATTTCTTCTTTTATTATTATTATTTTTTATTTATTATAATGTTTTTTTTTCGTTAGGGTAAGGGGTTCGAGTTCAGTTTTAGGATTAGGATTAGGGTTATTTATTATTTTATTTATTATTATATGAATAATAATAAATGAATAAACGTAAAATAAATACACAAATGGATAAAAATCATAAATAAAAAAAAACAATACATCTAATAAATGAATACTAAGTAACAATAAACAAACAATTAATCCTTACCCCTTAAAAAAAATAAAATAATAATAAATAACTAAACACTCTAACCCTAAAACAAAATAAATGATTATTATTAATGTAATTTTTTTGTTTGAGTTTGGGTGTTTATTTTATTAGTAGTATTAATATTATAGTGTATTTAAATGTTTTTAAGGTTAGAGGTTAATTATTAATGCATTATTACATATTATTCATAAATTTTACTTATTACATGAATAAATGTAAAATAGATACACAAGGTTAATTATTTTTTTTACTGATTATTACATGAATAATAAATGAATAAACGTAAAATAAATACACATGGTATAAAAATCATAAATAAAAAATAAAAACATTTAATAAATTAATACTAAGTAACAATAAAAAAATAATTAACCCTTACCCCTTTAAAAAAAATAATAAAATAAATAACTAAACACTCTAAACCCTAAAACAAAATAAATGATTATTATTAATGTAATTGTTTTGTTTGAGTTTGGGTGTTTATTTTATTAGTAGTATTAATATTATACTGTGTTTAAAAATTTTTAGAGTTAGAGGTTAATTATTAATGTATTATTACATATTATTCATAAATTTTACTTATTACATGAATAATAAATGAATAAATGTAAAATAAATACACAAGGTTAATTATTAATGTATTATTACATATTATTCATTTTTTTTACTTATTATTACATGAATAATAAATGAATAAACGTAAAATAAATACACATGGAATTAAAAATCATAAATAAAAAATAAAAACATTTAATAAATGAATACTAAGTAACAATAAACAAATAATTAACCCTTACCCCTTAAAAAAAAAAAAAATAATAAATAACTAAACACTCTAAACCCTAAAACGAAATAAATGATTATTATTAATGTAATTTTTTTTTTTGTTCGAGTTTGGGTGTTTGTTATTTTATTAGTAGTATTAATATTATAGTGATTTTAATATTTTTTAAGGTTAGAGGTTGATTATTAATGTATTATTACTTATTATTTATTTATTTTACTTATTATTACATGAATAAATGTAAAATAAATACACCAATAAATAAAAACCCTAAAACGAAATAAATGATTATTATTAATGTAATTTTTTTTTTTGTTCGAGTTTGGGTGTTTGTTATTTTATTAGTAGTATTAATATTATAGTGATTTTAATATTTTTTAAGGTTAGAGGTTGATTATTAATGTATTATTACTTATTATTTATTTATTTTACTTATTATTACATGAATAAATGTAAAATAAATACACCAATAAATAAAAATCATAAATAAAAAAGAAATAAATTCAATAAATGAATACTAAGTAGCAATAAATAAATAATTAACCCTTAATAAAATAATAAATAACTAAACACCCTAACAAAATTAATTATTATTATTAATGTATTTTATTGTGCTAGTTTGGGTGTTTATTTTTTTTAGTAATAATAATGTATTTTATATTTTTTAAGATTAGAGGTTAATTATTATTTAACGTATTATTAATTTATTTTACTTATTGATGATGATTATTAGTTATTTGTGTATTTATTTTACATTTATTTATTGATATATTATTACTATTTTATTTTTTCAAAATTTAGATTTTAAAAGAAAATCACGCAAAACCGCTCGAATACGCACAAAAACGCGCGAGTGCGCTTCCATTCATTTCCTTATTACCAGGACAGGCTAGACGGGTTCTGATTGGTTGGCGCTGTCACATCACCAATTAGTATGCCTACTATATGTACCTTTACGACGTAAATTTAGGAGTTTAAGCAGCGGGAAATTTCAAATCCCCAGACCGGTGAATCGGCTATACGATGCGTCACAGCGGGCGATTGCTGGCCTCAGGTACAGGGGTACCGGGGGGGGGGGGGATGCCCTTTTAACCGCTTCAATACCGGGCACTTTCACCCCCTTCCTGCCCAGGCTAATTTTCAGCTTTTAGCGCTCTCACACTTTGAATGACAATTACTCAGTCATGCTACACTGTACCCATATGAAATTTTTATCATTTTGTTCACACAAGAACAGCTTTCTTTTGGTGGGTTTTAATCACCGTTGGTTTTTTTTTATTTTTTTGCTAAATAAACGAAAAAAGACTGAAAATTTGGGGGGAAAAAAAAGTTTATTATTTTCATTTCTTTTATACAATTTTGCAAATAAATACTCTTTCTTCATACAGTAAATGTAGGCCAAACTGTATTCTGCTACATTTCTTTGTTTAAAATAACCCAAATCCGTGTATATTTAGTATATAGGAAAACTATAGAGTCCACAAACTATGGGATATTCCTGAAAATTGATCAATCCTCATGTACCGATGGCTGATCTCGTTTCTTGAGGCCCTAAAAAAGCAGGACAGGACAAACCCCCCCCCAAATGCCCCTTTTTTTTGGAAAGTAGACAGTCCAAGGTATTTAGTAAGAGGCACAGCAAGTTTTTTTTAAATTGTAATTTCTTTGTCTTTTTTTGGTAAATTTGGAAATAAGTTATTTATTTATTTATTTATTTTTTACATACTGGTCACTAGACATGTGCATGAAAAAAAAAAATGCGTTTAGTTTTGATTCGTTAATCTGGTTATTTTGTTTCGTTAAATTGGGTGGATTCGTTCAATTCATATTTTTTTTCGAATTTACTGTTTTTTTTTTTCTTCCGATTCAAAACATTTCAATTGATAAATTTAAAAAAAAATCGGTCGAATCGAAAACTTTTTTTTTTTTTTTATTCCAATGTAGCAAAGTGAACAAACAAAAGAAAAATCTTCAACAAAATTATTACAATGACTCTTTAAATCCCCTTTAGCTTAACTAAAACAGCGTTATTTGATTTCAGCAATAGGTGTACAGTTAGAATTCCACTGGAGTTCAATGTAAAATTCGATTCGAAATTCGGACTAATTTCGTTTCGTTATTCGGAGCAGTCGGTAAAATTTGTTTATATTGTAATTCGGGTATTCGGATCTATCCGAATGTCGAAAATTCTCCTTACTATTAATTCAGAAAGGAACCGCATGTCTAACTGTCACCGGTGCAGTACAGTGTCATGATATGACTGGCGTGACGGTGATCAGGTACATTGACTAGTAACAGTACGAAAAAAAATTATTATATTATTCTTTTTTTTTTTTCAAATGTTTTAACCACTTCCGGACCGCCGCACGCCGATGATATACGTCCTGACTTTGAAGGGGGATATATCGCTGTTATGGTAGCAGCAGCTAGCTGCCATAAGCCCGGTATCCTCTTCTTCAGCCGGCGGTCCTGTTTCCGATAAGAGTGGTCTCTGCGGCGGATTCGCCGCTAGATCACTTTTATCGGTGGCGGTAGAGGGAACCCCCCCCCTCCCGCCGTGCTCCGGTGCCCTCCGCCGCTTGTCGGAGGCCGTCGGCAGCGGCGGAGGCCATCGGATCTTCACCCTTGCTGGGCATGAAGACGAGTGAGGTGAAGATGGCCCCCACCCGTCTCCATAACAACGCAGGGCGGAAGCGACGTCAAAATATCACTTCCGCCCATAGCTCTTAAAGGGCCGTTTTTATTTATTTATTTTTTTTAATGACAATTTTTTTTTATTTTTTATTGCATTTTAGTGTAAATAGGAGATGTGAGGTCTTTTTGTTTTTTTCTATTACAAGGGATGTTTACATTCCTTTTAATAGGAATAAAAGTTATCATTTTTTTTTTAAAGGGACAGTGTAAAAAAACAAAAAATAAAATGGAAAATAAATCAGAAAATAAATAAATAAATGTAAAGCGCCCCCGTTCCTCTGTGCTTGTGCGCAGAAGCGCCCCCATATGTAAATGGCGTTCAAACCACGCATGTGAGGTATAAAAGTGACACTTTTTAAAAAAAAAAAAAAAAACAGTGTAAAAATAAAAGGTAAAATAATTAAGAAAAATAATTAATTTTTTTTAAACGCACCCCGCCGAGCTCGCGTGCAGAAGCGAACACATACGTGAGTAGCGCCCCCCATTTGAAAAAGGTGTGCAAACCGCACACGTGAGGTATCGCCGCAATCGGTAGGGCAAGAGCAATAATTCTAGCCCTAGACCTCCTCTGTAACTCACAACATGCAACCTGTGGAATTTTCTTTAAACATCGCCTATGGAGATTTTTAAGGGTAAAAGTTTGTCGCCATTTCACGAGCGGGCGCAATTTTGGAAGCGTGACACGTTAGGTATCAATTTACTCGGCGTAACATTATCTTTCACAATATAAAAAAAAAAAGGGCTAACTTTACTGTTGTCTTATTTTTTGATTCAAGATATTGTATTTTTTTTCCACAAAAAAAAAATGCTCTTGTAAGACCGCTGCGCAAATACGGTGTGACAGAAAGTATTGCAACGACCGCCATTTTATTCTCTAGGGTGTTAGAAAAAAAAAAAGTATAATGTTTGGGGGGTTCTAAGTCATTTTCTAGCAAAAAAAAAAATGTTTGTAACTTGTAAACAACAAATCTCAGAAAGAGGCTCGGTCCTTAAGTGGTTAATACACTATGACCAGACGCAATGTTATCATAGTAACAATGTACTACTCTGGGGAAGTGACCAGGATTTTTTTATTTATTTATTTATTTTTTTATTTTTTACACATTATGATTGCTTATAGCAATGAATTTCATTTACTGAATGAAAAACAGAAAAAATTTTCATACCTACTGTCATTTTTTTTTTTTGGTGCCTATCCATGACAGCATACCTGTCACAAGCTCCGCCTTGGCTCCTCCCTCAGGAGGAGCCAAGGATTAGTGCACTCAACACATAATAGTACACAATGGGTGGCGTGAATGAAAGCCATCCATTGTTCACAACTGCATAGCTCCCAACTGTCCCTGATTTGGAGCAAAGTCCCTCTGTCCCTCATTCCTCCTCATTTGTCCCTCATTTTGGTCTGATCTATATAGTTGTATATAAAATGCACTTTTTATCTATCAAAAAGTGTTTCCCAGTGGTAAACCTTTCATCCAAATTCTAAATTGCTGCATTTGTAAATTTTAAAAGCCAATATAAAGGAATAGAAGTGGTAAAAAAAAAAAAGTCCTTGTGGATTTAATTAACTTTTTTTTTTACTCTCCTTTAAGAGGGCGTGGCAGGGGGCGTGTCCTATGCCTACATACGTTTGTTAGTAGGAGTCCCTCATTCCCATCTCCAAATGTTGGGAGGCGTGCAACTGTCACGTGATCTGCCGTCACATTGATCACACGGTACCGGCCGGTACACTGATTGGTCATCCGCTGAACACATCGAGTGACAGAATTGCGCCACGCCGTGGCCTGTGGGGCCCACGTGAAGACATCATATGAAGTCCACCGGTGAGCGGTGAATGACGGCCTGGGCAGTAAGTGGTTAAGATGCATTATTTTAAAAACGCCTGGCATAGAGAGAGTTTTTTTTTTTTTTTTTAAAGGGGGTGAGGAGGCGACGCAAATTCTTCACACTGCCTGTCAAACACCCTCTGTAAAGCGATTTGCTGCTCGCCACACTTCAAGGGGCCAAAGCGAGTGTTAAAGCAAAGGAACAGTTGGCCAGGCTAGTAAGGTTGCTGCAATGGCCGCCATGCTTTAGCTCAAAAATAACTTTATTACCAACGAACACCCGGGACAGAGCTGGCAGAAGGAGGTCACATTCTTTCATATCTTTTGACAAAGTCCTTTTCGTATACAAACTGAGCCCCCCCCTCCCCCCCCCACATGTACTACAAATATATACGGGCCCCATTGTCCATGACACAATTCCCAAATGTCAGGGGTCCCTTCACCATCGAGATATACTCATCCCCACCCCCAACTCTCCAGGCCGATAAGACAGGATAATTACAGCTTCAAAATAACAACTAAAAAGGCGAAACTTTTTTTTTTTCATTTCGGGTAGAGTAAAGGAGATTTATAACTCTTTTTGCCCATCTGTGTCCCATTGGGGAGATTTCCCTTCACTTCCTGTCCCATAGCTAAAAACAGGATGTGAGAGGAAATCCCTCCAAAGTGAGGGAACCCCTGGTTGCCACCAGAACTAATGTCCCCAACAGGGAGATTTACCTTCATGTCCTGTTTCATAGGCAAAACAGGAAGTGAGAGGAAACCCCTGGTTGTCAATAGAACTAATGTCCTCATTAGGGAGATTTCCCTGCACTTCCTGTCCTATAGCCAAAATAGGAAGTGAGAGGTTGGTTGTCACCAGAACTAGTGTCCCCATTAGGGAGATTTCCCTGCACTTCCTGTCCTATAGCAGAAACAGGAAGTGAGAGAAAATCCCTGGTTGTCACCAGAACTATTGCCTCCATTAGGGAGCTTTCCCTTCACTTCCTGTCCCAAAGCTAATATAGGACACGAGAGGAAATCCCTCCAAAGTGAGGGAACCCCTGGTTGTCACCAGAACTAGTGTCCCCATCAGAGAGTTTTACCTTCATGTCAGTGTTCCCATTAGGGAGATTTCCCTGCACTTCCTGTCCTATAGCCAAAACAGGAAGTGAAAGGAAACCCCTGGTTGTCACCAGAACTAGTGTCCCCATTAGGGAGATTTCCCTACACTTCCTGTCCTATAGCCAATACAGGAAGTGAGAGGGAACCCCTAGTTGTCACCAGAACTAGTGTCCCCATTAGGGAGATTTCCCTGCACTTCCTGTCCTATAGCAGAAACAGGAAGTGAGAGGAAATCCCTGGTTGTCACCAGAACTATTGCCTCCATTAGGGAGCTTTCCCTTCACTTCCTGTCCCAAAGCTAATATAGGACGCGAGAGGAAATCCCTCCAAAGTGAGGAAACCCCTGGTTGTCACAAGAACTAGTGTCCCCATCAGAGAGTTTTACCTTCATGTCAGTGTCCCCATTAGGGAGATTTCCCTGCACTTCCTGTCCTATAGCCAAATGTCAGTGTTCCCATTAGGGAGAATTCCCTGCACTTCCTGTCCTATAGCTGAAACAGGAAGTGAGAGGGAACACCTGGTTGTCACCAGAACTAGTGTCCCCATTAGGGAGATTTCCCTGCACTTCCTGTCCTATAGCTGAACCAGGAAGTGAGGGGGAACACCTGGTGCCTTTAGCAATTAACATTTGTCATGCACAAAGCTCTGCACAAGATCTTCTTTGGCGTGTCTGTTAACAATGAAAGGCACGGCGAGTGTGCCGCCCATTCTGGCATCCCCCAGAAGCCCCCTAGCCAATAAGGCATTCCTAAACTGCTGCGGGCCCTGTGATTGGTCAGATCGGTGCAGCCACTGACAGCTCCCCTCTGACCACACACACTGCCACTGTGCTGACCTTCTGCACCGTCACGTGACGCTGAGCTGACAGCTCCGGGCCCCGCCCCGCAATCTGCCAAGGGTGGGCGTGGCTCCGCCTGGCGATGACGTCTGTCTTTGTTCTGTGGATGCGCGCGGCCACTCGTCGTTTTCTTTTTTTTTTTTTTGGCGCGCACCTCGTGCACGCGCGCCGGTACAAGTTCCAACTAGTCACCCTAAACATGAAATAGATAAATAAATTTTGTGGCCCAAGGAAAGTAAAAAATAAACGGCCCGCCCGCTCTCTTTTGTCTGTAGGTATTTTGTGCGCAGAGCCCGCCCGCATCCGATTATAAGATCATTATTCTGTAGTTTATGTAAAAGCAGTTTTAATGACGAGAAGCTCGTTGGAGATTATAAAAAGCTTCGCGTCATCTGTTGTCACCCCGAGTGGGTAAAACACCACAGGCCGAGTGATCGTATTGTGCCCGCCCGCGTAGCCATGGTACCATAGAAAACAAAGTTCTACTTTTCGTTTTTAGGGCCCGGCCGTAGCAATATCACTGAGGTATTCTGTCGCTTCTAACTATAGAAAATCAGGGAAGCCCGCATACTGTGACTACTAATCCCATCCCGGGAGTTGTGTAGAAGGAATAAAGTTGGATTTGTAGCCCGAAATATGTGTAAAACGGCCGGAATGAAAAAAGATCGGCCCGCCCGCGTCCCTTCGTGTCCCACAAGAATGACAAGTGACAGTTTGTGTCCGGGGCCCGCCCGCCTCCTGTTTCCTCAGCTCCTCGGGCCCGCCCGCTCTGCTCTCGGCGCTGCGCTTTGCCAAACCCTCCCGCTGTGTTGTGTGTCGGGCCCGCCCGCTCCGCTCCTCTCCGTCCCAGGCGCGCTCCCGGTGCTCGGTGCGGTGTGTGTGCGAGCCGTGTGAGTGGAGGTGCCTGTTCTTCTCCCCGCCTCCCTCCTCACGTGTCCCGGCGGCGGTGCAGGAGAGGCAGGGAAGGGATCTCCTCACATGACCCGTGTGTTTGTCCCCGTGATCAGATCCGCCGGGCCTCCCGCCTCCTCCTCCCCCCCTTCTCCTCCCCGGGGCCCCCCCTCCCCCGACACCGCCCGGGGGGTCCCCCCCAACACCACACCGCCGACACATGGACATGCTGGACCAGAGCCTCGACCCCGCCACCGCCAGGTGAGAGAGACCGACCGGGACCGGGGAGAGCGGGGAGGAGGAGGAGGAGGGGACAGGCCGGGGATCACATCGGGCCTACATCCTTCTACCTCACTGAGGGGGGGGCTGTATACTGTGTGTATACTATGTACTATGTGTGTGTGTGTATATATATAAATATATGTATATACTCCACATTCTACCTCACTGAGGGGGGGGCTGTATACTGTGTGTATACTATGTACTATGTGTGTGTGTGTATATATATAAATATATGTATATACTCCACATTCTACCTCACTGAGGGGGGGGGGTGTGTATGTGTATATATATATATATACACTCTACATTCTACCTCACTGAGAGGGGGCTGTGTATATATACTATGTGTGTGTATATATATATATATATTCTACTTCAGAGAGGGGGGACACCCCCCTCCACATTGTATACTATGTGTGTGTGTGTGTGTATATATATACATATATATACACTCTACATTCTACCTCACAGAGGGGGGGGGGGGCGGCTGTATACTATGTGTGTGTCTATCTATCTATCTATCTATCTATCTATCTATCTATCTATCTATCCTAGATTCTACCTTTAGAGGGGGCTGTATACTGTGTGTGTACATGTGTGTGTGTGTGTGTGTGTGTGTGTGTGTATATATATATATATATATATATATATATATATATCCTAGATTCTACCTCAGGGGACTGTGTGTATATATATATATATATATATATATATATATATATATATATATATATATATATATATATATATATATATATATATATATACACACACACACACTACATTCTGCCTCAGCGAGGGGGCACCAACCCCCCCACACTGTATACTATAAGTATATATATATATAACTATATTACACTGTGCCTGAGGGGAGGGGGATATATACTACTATGTACACATACTATACTGTATACATTATATAACCTACTATACTGTATACATGGTATATGTTACTATACTGTATACATTGTATATACTACTATATGATATATACTACTATACTGTATACATGATATATACACCTACTATACTGTATACATGATATATACTATGTACACCTATACTGTATACATGGTATATATTACTATATACACCTACTATACTGTATACATTGTATACTCACCTCTATACTACAATATATACACTGACCCCACATCACCTTACCACATAACTGTATACAATGCATATAAATATATTATACTGTGTGTGTGTGTGTGTGTGTGTATGTATATATATATATATATATATATATATATATATACATATACACACACAATGTATACATACCTCTACTGGGTACAGTGTGTAAACCAAATGGTCAGACTGTATACAATGTATATAGTACAGTCCTGTAGTTTATACAGCTAGCTATACTGACACCTCACTGTATACAGTGTATATTCACTGCAGGGCTGCTCTATATACAATCTATATATTAATATATACTATACTGGACACAGTGTATATCCCGATACTTCACTGTATACAATCTACAGTGTATATTGTATACTACAGGGCTATATACATCTATACTGTACACAATGACTAGACTGGCCCCCATGACACCTCAGTGTGTACGTACACTACATGACTGTATACATTGTATATACTACAGGACTATATACACCTCTACTATACTGTATACAATGTGTATACCAGGGATCTTCAAACCAACGGCCCTCCAGCTGTTGCAGAACTACACGTCCCACGAGGCATTGCAAAACTCTGATAATCACTGACATGACAGGGCATGATGGGAATCGTAGTTCCTGAACAACTGGAGGGCCATAGTTTGAAGACCCCTGGTATATACTATAGGACTAGGTTGTATACTGTATATATACTGACACCATGACATTTCACTGTGTATATGTGTGTGTGTATATGCCACTCAACTGTACACAATGTATATACTGACACATCACCTCACTACAGGACTGTATACAAAGTATATATACCTACTATATAGTAATTACTGACAGAATAACACCTCACTGTGTACAGTGTATATATGTATACCTCTACTATACTATATACAATGTGTATACTGACACCAGAACACCTCGCTGTATACAATGAATATATGCACCTTGCTGTGTGTGTATACTACATGACCAGACTGTATATAATACTATATAGTATATACACCTCCTACACTACACTATATACACAATCACACTTCTCTGTGTGACATAACTGGACTATATACATCTATAATGTGTATACTGAACTATCGGTGTATGTATACTAATGATTGTATATAGTGCACTATGTACATCTATAATTATACCACTGTGTGTTTGTGTGTGTATATATATATATATATATATATATATATATATATATATATATATATATATATATATATATATATATATATATATATTCTCTACTATACTATAGATATAGATATAGATGAATAGAGTGTATATATACAGTGTATATATAGTGAGGCCCTGACACAGAGCATACAATGAGGACATGTGGTGGTCCGGGTTGTCCCCCTCACACCCGGTGGTGGAGAAGAAGCGATCTTTCTACAATGACGGATGACTTTAGGACTTTAGGGGAATTACTGATGGTAGAGATTATAACATAAAATCCCCGTCCTCTGCAGCCATACAGACAGCTCACTACATCCATTCCTGCTGATCACAGGACATGATCTCCATAATGCAGTTGAGGTGAAGAGATATTTACTAATATTCAGAGTCTGAGGATTATCACCGGAGACGATTGTTTTATTTTCTAGCACAAGTTTATAAATAAGAGCTAAAAAAAAAAAACTGTATTTGTCACATGTGAGATCTGCACATTTTTTTAAAATTTTTATTTTTTTTGTACTTGAATTGTTTTGTCCGGGAGCAGTGCGGTCCGTCCTGCCAGCGTCTTATAACGCTCAGCCTGCAGAGGTACGGCGTCCGGACACAACCGCTGGCAGCTTATGAAGTTCTAAGCCTTTGCCAGGTTGTCTGTGGCACGGCTGGCACTGCACCTATCTCTGCTGGGCACACTAATACACCGGCGGGGGACTCACCACTCCTGGACAGCCCCGTGTACAAAGGGGAGGCTGCACCTATTTCTGACGGGCGCTCAACCTGTAGATGGTCAGTGTGCAAAGAACCTTAAAGTGATATTAAGTTTTTTTTTTTTTCACCTGCTGTGTGAAGTGGTTTTGCACAGAGCAGCTCTGATCTTCCTCTCCCCCCCCCCCCCTACAGCAAGCCGCCTGCAATGGGGGCACCCTGGCTGACTCGTTCCCGAGCCACAGCCCTGCGTGTCCATTCTCACACAAAGCTGCAGCTCGGCCCCCCACTACCCTTTCTCTCCTCATTCGCTCGCTGGCTGTCATTGTTTCAGTCAATGAGGGTGGGGGGGGGGAGTCCCCAGAAAGCTGAGGTCCTCATGCACATTGCTGAATCGAGACGGGGCTCAGGGAAGTATGGGGGGGGGGGGGCTTCACACAGAAGGTTTTTTTTTTTTTACTTTCATGCAAGAAGGTAAAAAAAGAAAAACCCTGAGACTTTAGATCCACTTTAATTTGAAAGTCAGTTTGGCTTTAATCTGGGTTTACACTTGGGCTAAATGTAGATGTGTGTTTAGGCGTGGTCAAAAAAAAATGTGCGGTTGAGCCACATTTTTTTTTTTTTTTTTCGGTGCTCTCCTTTTGCTGCCAGGGATGTTTTGCATGCTGTGGTTATGATGCTTCGCACCCACGACAAAAACTATCCAACTTGCCGCAATTGAACCCAATCCAGCAAACGGGAAGTGCCGCGAATGCCCCACAAATGCATGCAGTGGTGCATTTTGCTGGCAAAAAAAAAAATGGGGTTGAATTGGGCAGTAAGGAGGCGCGGCATTGCCTCCTCACTGCCTGTCAGTTGCCTCTTAAAAGCGTTGTGAACATTGAGCACTCTTTAGAGGAGGTGGTGGTGGATTTTAGACCAGGGGGTAGGCATCTTCGGCCCTCCAGCTGTGGTGAAACAACAAGTCCCATGAGACCTTGCAAGACCCTGACAATCGCAGACATGAGTCCTGGAGGGCAGAGGCATGATGGGATTTGTAGTGCCAAGGTTGCCCTCCCCTGATTTAGACGCACGTCTCTATCTAGCCTTTAAGCTGTAGTAATGCACACAAATGCGGGTGGTGTGTACCCCGCTGCAACTCATCCTTAACCCCTTTGCGCCCCAATAACTCGTATGTTGCGGCGAGTTTACCAGAATGTTGATAATTTGTGAATTTGGACAACAGGAAGGTTTGAACATTAGGAGGGAACATCCACTGTACCGAACCGGGGGGGGGGTGGGGGCAGCAGATATTGTCTAAATGCATTTGGTCATGTTTTTATTGTTCCTGGAATCTTTGGTGTGCTTTTGTGTATTTTCTCTTCCACTTCTGTGCAGTCATCCAGTGTGTGACTTTTCCTTCCTGTAATAAAGACCGCTCACTGCTGTTCCTCTCTCCTTGTGCAGGGTGACTGGTCTTGTCTCCGCCCCCTCCTGTAGCTTTCCGCAGGCAGCTGGTAGTGGGTGGACCCTGCTGGACCCCTCCCACAGCTCAGCTCTCTGCGCAGACTATGATGATGTCACTGCTACTAATACAAGGTAATATCTGGGTTTTGTAAAGACGGCGGTGTACACAGAATTGGATTTGTATCCTCTGTGGCTATTGAGGGATGTGTGTGTAGAAGAAAGTTTTTTTTTTTTGTGCCTAGAGTTCAGCTGTAAGGTAACTAAGGTTATATTCACACTCGCACCCAGTCTGTTAAAGCCCAGCTTTGGGCAAATTTTTTTTTCCTATGCAGTGGAGCTGCATTTTTGTGTAGGGGAGAGGTGCGTGGAGATATACTTACCCGATCCTCCAGTCCTCCCAGTACAAGATTGGTCTTGCACACCACCCCCACCCCCTGTGCTCAAAAAGTGAACTGTTCCTGACGTCATTATGCCCAGAGCAGGCTCCTTAGACCAGGAACAGTCCACCTCTGGGCCATGGGGGGGGACGGGAGGACAGGTGAGCATGAGAATCGGGTGAGCATGAGCTTTTTGCTCACCTCCTAGACAAAACTAGCAGTTGACCTGCGCACAGCCCCACTGCATGGGGGGGGAAACATTTTTATTATTGCTCAGAGATGGGTCCTTAGTCCTACATGGATGTGTTTTGTAGGGCGTTTTCTACCTTCCTGGCTAAAGCCTGGTACACACCATGAGATTATCGGACGAATGATTGCTTTTTTTTTTTGCATGCTAATCACACATTGAAAGCGAAGAAGTTACAAAAATTCTCGTACGACAGAAAAAAAATTCGGAAAGTGATGTCATGTATTGTATTTGTATTTTCGTTCGTCAACTGTACTGATTAAAACGAAATTGTACGATCTGGTGTCGTACGAGAAACATTTTTGTGCTTGTCCCATTGGATAATATCGGATGAACTGTCGCGATCACCTCTCAAAAGCCGTGTACGAACGATCGGATTATCGTACGATCGATTTAAGAGCGGAATTTTTCGTATGATTCTCTGATCGTGTGTATGGGCCGTAAGCACACACACACACACACACACACACACACACACACACACACACACACACACACACACACAAGGACCGGGCCTATTTTTCAAACTTGTTTTTTTACAAGTTAAAATCAAGTTTTATTTTTTGCTAGAAAATTACTTAAAAAAAAAATATATATATATATAAACATTGTTTATTTTTTTATATGTGTGTGCTTGAAAAAAAAAAAAATTATAAATATATATATATATATATATGAAAAAAAAAAAAAAAAAATATATATATATATATATATATATATATATATATATATATATATATATATATATATTTTTTTTTTTTCAAACACCCTAGAGGATAAATTGGCGGTCATGCAATACTTTATGTCACACAGTATTTTAGCAGCGGTCTTACAAATGCATTTTTTTTTTTTTTTGGAGAAAAAATACACTTTTTTTGAATTAAAAAATAAGAAAACAGTAAAGTTAGCCCAATTTTTTTTTTTTTTTTTACATTGTGAAAGATAATGTTACGCCGAGTAAATTGATACCCAACACGTCACGCTTCAAAATTGCGCCCGCTCGTGGAATGGCGACAAACTTGTTTCTTAAAACTCTCCATAGGCGACGGTTAAAGTTTTCTACAGGTTACCAGTTTTGGGTCGCAGAGGAAGTCTAGTGCTAGAATTATTGCTCTCGCTCTAACAATTGCGGTGATACCTCACATTTGTGATTTGAACACCGTTTACATATGCGTTCGCTTCTGCACGCTTTTTTAATAATCTTTTTTTTTTTTTTTTAAATCATTGATTTTTTTTTTTTTGTAATGCACTGTAGTTCCCTAACCAGCAGGTGCTGCATGCCGGCAGCCCCATTCATGTCTATGAGGATGCTACAGCTGCTCCGCCCCAATGTGACAGGTGTGTAGGTGGGCGGCCTCATACGGGGTGTGCGCCTTCAGTGCCGCTCGTCTGTTCTATGGAATACATGGAGTCAGGGAGGACCCCTAGCCTGACCTTCACCCCTCAGTAGAACACACCGAATGGGGGACATAGATGATGTGCTGGAGATCCTAAAGTCGGTTTAGTGTCACCTGTCACATCAGGACGGCTGTATCCGAGCAGCTGCTGCATCCTCATAGACATGAATGGGGCTGCCTGCCTGCGGCGCCCACTGACTAGTGCCATGTAAACCAAGGTTGGGCAGTGGACGGGTCCTCGGCACCCATAAGCTGAAGGCCTGAGTGTGGACAACAGTTTCCACATTTTGTGCACGTTTTTTTTTTCTCTTGCTGGCTTGTTGTGGAAGGCCGTGTGGTGTTGGGTGTTGATCACATGATGTTTTCTCTGCATGCAGCAATGGTTTGTTTACATAACTTCAGACTAATATTACTGCTCCACACAGGAGGAGATGTGACTCTTCACTTTCCTTTTCATCCAGAGGACATCACTTCCCATTTCTGGGTCTGTTTTCTCTCACGTGCCACTGACAGCTGTGATTGTTTTTTATTTTTTTCCTGTTGGCCTGATTCTGGATTTTAGTGTTTTTAGTTGATAGTCTTTTATCACGTGAGTGCGCGGCTCCCCGCTCTGCCTGCTTCTGCTTTTGTAATTCTCAGATAAATGGGTCATTCAGCCGCATAGGATGCTCTGCTCCAGGATGAGTTGCAGTTTGGATGCACTTTCCAGGGAAGAATTCATATTTTCTTAATACAGATTTTATTTATTTTTTTGTAGGGAGGGGGGGGGGGTAAGAATTGTTGAAAATAAATAAGTGCAGCGCTATGATTGCAAATAAAAGAAAAAGGGAAAAATTGTATGTGATTCAAACATATATGTGACAAAATGACACAAACTCTAACATAATAGATGTGAATGGATATTAAGCAATGTGATAATATAGTGACTGCACTACACACAAATGTCCAAGTTGAACGAAATGATGAAATACAGTCCCATTAGGTTTGTGATCCAATACACATGTGGGAAGTTCCTGGCATTCCTGGGAACCTTGGAGTGAAAAAATCAAAGCAAACACCACCACCGTGAAAGAGGGAGGAGCTTACCAGATAATATTGACTTGGCGGGGCGTATACCACCCAAGTCAACAGGGCTTGTTGGGTTCAAACCACCCAATGGGGGACAGCAGATCCTGGAACTCCGTCAGTCGATCAGCCTTAGACGGTCATGGCTCCAGGAGTCTCGGGGAGCATGAAAACTTATTGTCACAGGAAGGGTGTCATGTAATAGAAAAAGGGGGCTGACATAGCGTGATACCGTTTAAAAAAGGAGGTGGTTTATTAAAAATATAAATTCAACACTTACATTTTGGAAGAAATTCATACAGCATGTAAAAGCATGAGGCGATGTTAGCGGAAGGTCCACCCAACGCGTTTCGACTGCACAGTCGTCATCTGGGGGTAAGAATTGGACCGCACTTAACTCCGGTTTATAACATTAAAATTAAATTCTAGTATTATTATTAATAATAATAATAAACACAAATATTATTATTATACAGGATTTATATAGCGCCAACAGTTTACGCAGCGCTTTACAATATAAAAGGGAGACAATACAGTTATAAAACAATAAAATACAAGAGGATTAAGAGGGCCCTGCTCAGAAGAGCTTACAATCTAATAGGGTGGGGCAGGTGGTACAAAAGGTTGTAACTGTGGGGAATGAGCTGAAGTGGTAGGAGATTAGTTGGAGACGTGATGGGCCTTCCTGAAGAGATGAGTTTTCAGGGATCGCCTGAAGGTAGCAAGAGTAGGGGATAGCCGGACCAGTTGAGGTAGTGAGTTCCAGAGGATGGGTGAGATATTAAAGCGGTATTAGCGCCCCCCCCCGTTCACACCAGTGCGACTTGTCATGCAATTTGGAACTGTCAAATCACATGACAAATCATATCCCTTTGCCGGCGATGGAGCCGTACTTATCACCGCGACTCATGTCGCCGTGATTATGAAAAAAAAAAGTTCCTGCACTACTTTTTTTACTGTTTTCATTGCAACTTGCATAGACTTCTGTTAAATGAAGTCGGCAGTGCAATTCTGATGTGCGGCTTTGAAATCATGCGGAAGTAGAGCGATTTCAAAGCCGCACTGGTGAGAACGGGGGCTTAAACTCAAAGCCAAAATTGTAATTTACTGCAGCTTACCAATCATTAGATGTGGTGGCTGCATTCGTTTTCTTTTCTTAGTCCCCCCCCCCCCCCTCCTCCTGGTGATCTGCCCATTACCACACTCTGGATAAAGGAGCACAGGGGACACCTTTTGGGCAGCAGCATTGTCAGTCAGGGGGGGGGGGGGAGTGTTGGATGTCTTAGCAGGTTTATATATACTAACAAACAGAAGCCCAACTCCAGCTCATACTTTTATAATAATTTTTATTTTATTTTCGGATAAAGGTGTTTTTTTTTTTGTTTTTTGTTTTTTGTTTTTTTCACAAGAAATCGGATAAAGGTTTTAAAGTGATAGTAAACCATCTGATTTTTTTTTTACATTAAAATAACAAACATGTCATACTTACCTGCTCTGTGTAATAGTCTTGCACAGAGCAGCCCAGATCCTTCACTTCTTGGGTCCCCCCCCCACCCCCTGCCGGTGCTCCAGGCCCCTCCCTCCTGCCGAGTTCCTCCAGAACAAGCAAATTGCTATGGGGGGCATTTAGGCAGGCTCACTCTGGAGCCGCTGCCCTGTGTGTCCATTCATAAGCAGAGCTGCGGCTTGGCCCCACCACTCTATCCCCCTATTGGCTCACTGGCTGTGCTTCAATGGCCAATGGGTCCCACTGCTGTCTCAGCCAATGAGGAGGTAGGGCCCCCAGAGAGGTGAGGCTCTTGTGTACAGCACTGCAGGAAGATCGGGCTCAGGTAAGTATTGGGGGGGGGGGGGGGCTGCTTGCACAGAGAAGGCTTGTGAAAAATGGCAGATTTGCTGGCTGGATCACCATTTGAAAATATAAAAGAGCCTGAAAAAGAAAACAAACGCAGCCATCACATCTAAGAATTGGTAAACTGCAATATAATGTTTTGGGTTTAATATTTGCTTTGCCTCCTCCAAATCTGCAATTTTTTTATTTTTTTGCTGCTGTGATCCAGCTTGCTGTTAGAAGGTGGCTACATTCATTCTCTATGCTCCCCTCTGTATGTAGGAATGTAGCCACCCAGCCTTGCTTGCTCCTGAGAATGGACGATGAGATTTATGGTGGTCACATGACTACAACTAGTGTGCACGGCTCATCCCAAACCAATGGAAGTGAGGGGGGAAAAGTTTTTACCAGGCCTTTAAGTACTGGATTTGTATGGATTACTTTTTCAGAAGAATATCATTTTGGACATGTTTCTCCCCCCCAGGTGAGTGCAAAAGCGCTACATTTGTAAGATGCGTTTGGAGTGCCATTAAAGTGTTACTAAACCTACAACAATAAAATCAGTCTGTATACGCAGTAAAACATGCTTGTTATACTCACTGTTATCGGCATTTGTAAAAAAAAGGCTGTGTGATCCTGTCTTCTCTGATCCTCCTCTTCTTCCTCTGTCCCCAATTCACCTGCTGATTGATCGTACGGAGCCTTTGGGGGCACTCTGCACATGCTCGGTTTGGTGTGTATTACTGGAGAGTGGTGTGTTTTTTGTTTTTTTTTGTTTTTTTTTCTTGGAAGGGTGCATGTGGTCAGCACAGGGCCAATCAGCACTGCCCAGACAGAGGGTCAGGGTTCATGCAGCCTCATAGGACAGTCAAAGGAGAATGAAAACTCCTCCTACAAGCTTTAACCAGACACTGATAGAAGACACAAAACTGCATGTCTTTGACTTCTATCAGTGTCTGGTTAAAGCTTGTAGGAGGAGTTTTCATTTGCCTCTGACTGTCCTATGAGGCTGCATGACCCCTGACCCCTGAAAAAAAAAACAGTGCTGATGAGAAAATGTATTTAGCAGTTTATATTTACTAAAATAATTGCATTTCCGTGTTCTGTGTACTGAGGGAGACCAGATACAGTGAATGCAGGGTCCTGGGGAGACCAGATACAGTGAATGCAGGCTCCTGGGGAGACCAGATACAGTGAATGCAGGCTCTTGGGGAGACCAGATACAGTGAATGCAGGCTCTTGGGGAGACCAGATACAGTGAATGCAGGCTCCTGGGGAGACCAGATACAGTGAATGCAGGCTCCTGGGGAGACCAGATACAGTGAATGCAGGCTCCTGGGGAGACCAGATACAGTGAATGCAGGCTCCTGGGGAGACCAGATACAGTGAATGCAGGCTCCTGGGGAGACCAGATACAGTGAATGCAGGCTCCTGGGGAGACCAGATACAGTGAATGCAGGCTCCTGGGGAGACCAGATACAGTGAATGCAGGCTCCTGGGGAGACCAGATACAGTGAATGCAGGCTCCTGGGGAGACCAGATACAGTGAATGCAGGCTCCTGGGGAGACCAGATACAGTGAATGCAGGCTCCTGGGGAGACCAGATACAGTGAATGCAGGCTCCTGGGGAGACCAGATACAGTGAATGCAGGCTCCTGGGGAGACCAGATACAGTGAATGCAGGCTCCTGGGGAGACCAGATACAGTGAATGCAGGCTCCTGGGGAGACCAGATACAGTGAATGCAGGCTCCTGGGGAGACCAGATACAGTGAATGCAGGCTCCTGGGGAGACCAGATACAGTGAATGCAGGCTCCTGGGGAGACCAGATACAGTGAATGCAGGCTCCTGGGGAGACCAGATACAGTGAATGCAGGCTCCTGGGGAGACCAGATACAGTGAATGCAGGCTCTTGGGGAGACCAGATACAGTGAATGCAGGCTCTTGGGGAGACCAGATACAGTGAATGCAGGCTCCTGGGGAGACCAGATACAGTGAATGCAGGCTCCTGGGGAGACCAGATACAGTGAATGCAGGCTCCTGGGGAGACCAGATACAGTGAATGCAGGCTCCTGGGGAGACCAGATACAGTGAATGCAGGCTCCTGGGGAGACCAGATACAGTGAATGCAGGCTCCTGGGGAGACCAGATACAGTGAATGCAGGCTCCTGGGGAGACCAGATATAGTGAATGCAGGCTCCTGGGGAGACCAGATATAGTGAATGCAGGCTCCTGGGGAGACCAGATATAGTGAATGCAGGCTCCTGGGGAGACCAGATATAGTGAATGCAGGCTCCTGGGGAGACCAGATATAGTGAATGCAGGCTCCTGGGGAGACCAGATATAGTGAATGCAGGCTCCTGGGGAGACCAGATATAGTGAATGCAGGCTCCTGGGGAGACCAGATATAGTGAATGCAGGCTCCTGGGGAGACCAGATATAGTGAATGCAGGCTCCTGGGGAGACCAGATATAGTGAATGCAGGCTCCTGGGGAGACCAGATATAGTGAATGCAGGCTCCTGGGGAGACCAGATATAGTGAATGCAGGCTCCTGGGGAGACCAGATATAGTGAATGCAGGCTCCTGGGGAGACCAGATATAGTGAATGCAGGCTCCTGGGGAGACCAGATATAGTGAATGCAGGCTCCTTGGTTAGACCAGATATAGTGAATGCAGGCTCCTTGGTTAGACCAGATATAGTGAATGCAGGCTCCTTGGTTAGACCAGATACAGTGAATGCAGGCTCCTGGGGAGACCAGATATAGTGAATGCAGGCTCCTTGGTTAGACCAGATACAGTGAATGCAGGCTCCTGGGGAGACCAGATATAGTGAATGCAGGCTCTTGGGGAGACCAGATATAGTGAGTGCAGGCTCCTGGGGAGACCAGATATAGTGAATGCACTGTCCTGGGGAGACCAGATATAGTGACTGCAGGCTCCTGGGGAGACCAGATATAGTGAATGCAGGCTCTTGGGGAGACCAGATATAGTGAATGCACTGTCCTGGGGAGACCAGATATAGTGACTGCAGGCTCCTGGGGAGACCAGATATAGTGAATGCAGGCTCCTGGGGAGACCAGATATAGTGAATGCAGGCTCCTGGGGAGACCAGATATAGTGAATGCAGGCTCCTGGGGAGACCAGATATAGTGAATGCAGGCTCCTGGGGAGACCAGATATAGTGAATGCAGGCTCCTGGGGAGACCAGATATAGTGAATGCAGGCTCCTTGGTTAGACCAGATATAGTGAATGCAGGCTCCTTGGTTAGACCAGATACAGTGAATGCAGGCTCCTGGGGAGACCAGATATAGTGAATGCAGGCTCCTTGGTTAGACCAGATACAGTGAATGCAGGCTCCTGGGGAGACCAGATATAGTGAATGCAGGCTCTTGGGGAGACCAGATATAGTGAGTGCAGGCTCCTGGGGAGACCAGATATAGTGAATGCACTGTCCTGGGGAGACCAGATATAGTGAATGCAGGCTCTTGGGGAGACCAGATATAGTGAATGCACTGTCCTGGGGAGACCAGATATAGTGACTGCAGGCTCCTGGGGAGACCAGATATAGTGAATGCAGGCTCCTGGGGAGACCAGATATAGTGAATGCAGGCTCCTGGGGAGACCAGATATAGTGAATGCAGGCTCCTGGGGAGACCAGATATAGTGAGTGCAGGCTCCTGGGGAGACCAGATATAGTGAGTGCAGACTCCTGGGGAGACCAGATATAGTGACTGCAGGCTCCTGGGTTTAGTAACACTTTAACATTTCCCTGGCACCCGCACACAGCTACTAAAGGTTGGATACACATTATACAATTTTCTTTTAGTTTTTTTTTCATTTAGATTTACCAAAACCATATAATACGAGGTCAAACCTAAACACTTTCCATTTGTATGCAACCAGGCAGGCCCGTGCACTACATACCGTAGTTGAAGGTAAATCTAAAGGAGATTGAACAATAAAAGTTGTATAGTGTGTATCCAGCTTTACACAGAACTTTTCCTTTCCATCCCAGCGGCTGAACTGAGCAATGTGAGCGCAAAGCAAGCGCAAGGATTCGTGTCGTGCGTCTGCAATAACCTGAATCTGTTGCTTGGCATGGCATTGGCAAAGCTCTCTTTTACTTTTTTAAAGTGAGCCTGGCATGAGCTGAAATGTACCCCCTCGTATACCTTTCTCTTTGACAATGCTTTTATGAAGTTGTTTCAAAGCACTTTTTTTTATTTTATTTTTTTATATAGAATAAGAATGAATTACTATTGCAATGCAAATTTGCACCCACACATTGCCGCCGTTTGCGTTCTTTCTTCACGCAGAAGAAAAGCGGAGGTATAAAGCCCCCCCCCCCTATAAGACACCAGACTGAATGTGGCAACACTTGGGAATCTTATTCAGCTCTGAGCGAGTGAGAAATCCTTTTATAAAAAGACTTTGTAACAGTATAAGAAATAATCCTATTTGTGATGGTATTCAGTGTGTGCTGTCGGAGCCGGGCTCCCCAGTTACATGGCTCCAACAATGAGGCCTGTTTGCTGTCTCTGGATTGTTGGTGTAAAGCTTTCATTGTGTTCCTTGGTAACAGGCGGCAAGGAAGAGTTTAACTGTAAAGTAATGAACTGATTGCCGTGTCATTTCTTATACAGAAGAACTTCACCGGCTTTGTTTGCATATTAGCGGATCATACGCATAATGCCGGTGTCATTTCAGAAAACAATGGCTTGTTATGGGGGGAGGGGGGAGAACAATGTTCACGGGGCTTCTGTGCTTTTTACAGTCAAATACAAGCAAGAATACTTAGTTACCTAACCACCTGCTTCCTCCATTTATATACATACACACATGTATGTGTGTGTGTGTGTATATATAAATATCTATCTATCTCTCGATCTATAAATAATAATAAAAATATATATATTAAATATGTATGCGTATATATATATATATATATAATGTATTTGTGTAATTTTATTTTTTAGAGCAGAGACCCTAGAAAATCAAATAGTAGGTGTTGCAATTATGTCACAAGGTATTTGCACAGCGGTTTTTCAAACGCAATAAAAAAAAGTATGCTTTAGTAAATTTTAACCCCTTTTGTGCCAGCACCTCCCAGCCCTTTAACCACATGCCATGCTGTACAGGATCACGTGTGTGTGTATATATACGTGATCCTGCACTTCCAGGTAGCAGGCACGAATGCTTGCCAGTGCGCTCCCGCTATGATTTATACCCGATGTCCGCCCGCACCCGCCGATCATCCGACACAGAGGCAGAACAGCAGTCTTGCCTTTGTAAACCAGGCAGATTGCTGTTCTGTCAGTAGGCAAGGCATGGATCCTGTGTTCCTGCAAAGCAGGGACTATGATCCATGTCTTCCCTTAGTAATAGCACCTCCCCCACACAGTACTATGAAAACTTGGGCTAGGCACACAGTTAACCCCTTTGATTGTCCTCTGATGTTAACCCTTTCCCAGCCAGTGTCATTAGTACACATTAGTGAACAACATTCCTTGTGATGGCTTGGGCAGTGACAGGTACTCTTTACCGAGGCATCTGAGATCTATTGGACCCCAGGTCTCTCCTCCGCTCTTAAAAGCATCTGATCAAACAGAGATTGGTTTGATCTGATGTTTTCACAGGCCGGTAACGGCTTATTTACATGAGACTGAAGCCGGATGTGTCAAAAGTTCTTCTGGTTTCTTAGACCATAGAACTAACTGATCAGCGGACGTTTCCGGTCCTCGGTCATCTCTATGGTAAGCCAGAGCAACCAATGGTTTCAGTCCCGGGCAGGGGCGGAAGAGCTGCAGAAGGTGGCTGGGAAACCCCCTTCCCGCAGCATGTAAAGGCAATCCAGAGGCTTTTTAGTTGCTATGATTACTTTTTACTTTCGAGAGAATTGCTGGCTAAATAAAAATAAAAAAAACTGGGGTCATAGCTGCAGCCATGGCCCCTGGATAACCACTTCAACCAGAAGACGCACGGGTTACGCTCCTTTTTGGGGAAGTGGTTACAGTATGCTTCACCCATTTTTGCAAGGTGCTCTCTCCTGCCTACCCCCCTCCCCCCAGAACATTATATTTTTTTTCCCCCTTGCTAAATTATGGCCTAGGTGAGGATTACGTCAGTAGACCCCACAGCATGTGCGCGCATGCATGACCTCTCACAAACCATCCCAGTAGAGGTTTGGGAGATATCCTCCTCATGTTGGGTGCACACAAGCTGTGAGGTCTCTGCTGCTTGCACAGACATGCCATGGAGATCTCTGCCAGGTACCCAGAACCTGGCAAAGAAAGACTCATGGTGTGCCTGTGTATGCACTGGATCACTATTTAAAGATGCCATTTCTGGATAAAAAAAATGCCAAGAGAAAACATTTTCTTGAAGCAAAACAAAGCTGAAGTAAATATTTTACTGTAAGAACAAGGTGTGAGTAGCGTGGCTGGGATGTGGAGGCGAGAAGACGTGCCTGTGTGGAGCTCCTGCCGGGATTCTCCCTGTTTTCTATCATCTTTTGCTTGCTTACAGCACCTCCCCCGGTCTCCGATCCTCTATTCACACCCCCCTGGCATTTGGATCACGCCATCGAAGAATTGCTCCGCCGCCTCCCAGAAAACGTCAGGCCGCGGCCTCATGTTGCTGACGCCATTTTGTGGGGGGAGACTGCAGGCCTTGCTGGCGGAGATGGAAGTCGCGTCCCGACAACTGAACACCAGCTGAGGATACTTCTCTGATCCTGAATGACATGGAACAAAAGCAAAACCATCTTAGTGGCAGTTCACACAAGGGGGCGACCTGTCAGGTGACTTAGCCGCTTGACAAGTCGCTCTCCATGCATTGCAATGGAACCGTTCTAATAAGAGCGACTCAAGTCGCTCCAACTTAGAAAAAAGGTTCCTGTACTACTTTGGGGCGACTTCGGCGCGGCTTGCTTTGACTTCTATACGGAAGTCGTTTTGCAAGTCTGTGTGAACTGCCACTTACTGGTTCAAATTGACTGGTTGGCAGAAGAATGCAATTTAATCAGTAATGATCCTGACAAGATTGGTGGACATCACTGAGTCGGAGACCCGAATCTCCGCTATGGAGGACATTACCGTGTAACCCCCAAAGTGTTCCTGGTAGTCGGAGACCAATGTCGTTTATTGCTAAAAAAAAGAGCAAACACCTCTGTATGTAGTCACTGGGTCAGTTGTCTCATGGCTGCCGGGTCAAAGCACAACACAGATTTGTTTTTCATCCTTTGCTACACAAATATCTGCCTGTTTTTGTCGGGATCATGTGATTCTGATTATGTGCAGTTTTCTGTATGGTGTGGCAGACAGTTGGTCATATGATCTGTCTTCTAGAAATCGGAGATATAGTTCTATATTGATGTCAGTCTCCTTACTAAGGTTTATGGTGCCCAGACTGGACTCCTCCCAGGAGCCGGATATTCGGGGGTCCCCAGAATATTACAGCCGTTCATTCATTTTTTTTTTTTTATAAAGTGGAACTTTATGTACAAAACCAAAATGGCCGAACAGGCAGGACTTTTAATGCAGAAGGGACATGCTTTGTCTCTTCTGAATTAAAATGACCCACCTGCCTGTTTGTTCCCACACTGAGCTGCACACGCAATGCCGAATCTGACTGCACTTCACACATGTGTAAGTAACGTAATATTGGCCCAGCCAATGAAAACGCTCGATACCCGGGAGCTGTCCACTAGAAGATGACTGTGATTGGTGGGGAGCCCCAGGATGCTGCATCGCTGAAGCTGAGGTGAGTATAGCTCCGCTTTAACGTGGTTCTAAAGGCTCAAGTTCTTGGTTTGTTTTTTTACCTTAATGCGGAGTTCCAGGATTTTTTTGTTTATACAAAAAGTTTAACTGCTGACTTTTAATAAACAGACACTTACCTGTTCCACGGTCCAGCGATGCGGCCACAGGGAGCCTCGCTCCTCTCCCTCTCCTCGGCGCCTCCATTGAAACTGTGGGCACCCAGACATGACAGCTGGCGGCTTCACGGCTGGGTTGTGCTGCGCTCTCCCAGTGGACAAGCAGCGGAAGTTCCACTTTTGGGTGGAACTCCGCTTTAAAGTGGTTGTAAACCTCAGACGTGAAATTTGAACAAAGCATATCCCTCTCTAGTGTGTACTTATCTCAACCCAGAGCACTAAGTGTCATTTCTGTCTGATGCTTCCTTGCTCTGCTATCCGCATGAATCACTTCTGACAAGTTTTCCTGACACCAAGAGAAAAATGGTTACAGGGGAATGATCTCCAGCTGATTGTCAGCCTCAGTTCTGTTCCTGTGTGGAGGGGGGGGGGTGAGAAGACTGCAGTTCCTGTTTAAAGTATGTACATCCAGGGCTGGGGGAAGAATCTGCAGGAGACTTTTGCATTGCACCCACAATGTATTCGTTGCAATGCTCTGCAGGCTCCATTGAAATAATTTAATTCATGCATATTTTTTGAACTTTATTAATTTGGATGCATTTATAAAATCTTTGCATAAGGTGGACGATACCCCTAAGGAGGCTCGTTGATTTAAATGGTCTGGCAACACACCAGAATGCATAGAACAATGGACCCAAAGCAGTTTTTTTGCACCACAGCACACTGCATTGTGTTACGGAGCGCTGCAGCAGGGGTGCCTTGGTACTGGGCAAGGGCACTGCATTGCACCAACACACCTTACCACACCAGTGTGAATGGACCCCTGGGGTACACAGAGGTGGAGCTTTTATATAATCTTCTAAAGAAGTCATGGGGCTTTACTTTCTACTGCTCTTCTTCTTTTCTCACTGATATCCTGTATGATTCCCTGCCGTCTCTAATGATGTCAAATACCCACAATGCACCTGTATTGTAGACCAAGTCATCTTTGCCTATTCTGCGATATCCCGGTGGAGCTCAGAGTAGCATTTTGTATTCAGTAGAAGAAAGAGGATTTTTTTTTTTTGTCTACAAAAATGTATTATTTAGTAGCGCTTCACATTCATTATTGATGAATAGAAAGTATAGTGATAGGTCAATATTAGAATGCATGTATTGAGCATTTTCCATGCGGTTCCATCTTTATGAAATAGGGTTTTGTTTTTTTTTGTTTCGTTTTTTGTCCACAATGCTATTTGCATGACTTTTTAAAGAGCTGAGTGATAGGACGTGCATAGAAGAGACATTAGAGGAGCGCAGAGAGATGAACGTTCTGGTAGATCTGTCCACAGACTAAGTATTATAGAAACGGTTGAAAGACTTAAAAGCCATTGTGCTGTGAATGTCGGTCAAACGTGAATGCGCAATACAACCGCCGCAAAGATCTTCTATAAGGAAGATGCTTAGAGGTGTTGTAAAGGCAGAAGGTTTTTTTTTTTGCATTAAGATAAAACAACCTTCTGGGTGTGTAGCAGCCCCCCAGCACCCCTCAATTACTTACCTGAGCCCCATCTCTCTCCAGCGATGTCCATGAATGTCTAAGCTGTCTGGGACACTCCTACTGGTTGGATCAGACACAGCAGCGGCACCAATGGCTCCCGCAGCTGTCAATCAAAGTCAGTCAACCAATCGGGAGAAAAGGGGCGTGGCCAGGTCAGGGCTCTGTGTCTGAATGGACACAGGGAGCTCTGACGCTGTGCCCCCATAGAAAGCTGCCGGCTGAGGAGGCACTCGATAGGAGGGAGGGGCCAGGTGTAGCAAAGAGGGACCTGAGAAGAAGAGGATCGGGGCTGCTCTGTGCAAAACCAACTGCACAGAGGAGGTAAGTATAGCAGGTTTGTTATTTTAAAAAAAATATGAGACTTTACAATCACTTTAAGTAATCGTGTTTGGGTTATCTTGTGAGGGAAGGAGGGAGGATGGAGAGTGCACGATGCCCATGAAGTTGGTCAGCTGCGCACGTCTGAAGATTTGCTCGGTTATATGAGGTGTGACAATTAAATTCCCGGAATGCCCGTGGCGTAACACCGTGGTGGTGAGTCACAGCCGTTCGTACTCAAACGTGTTCTGACATGTTCTGACTTGTACTCTCCTGGGTCGCAGACCAGGGGTCTCAGTGTTTATGGAGTAGTAGAAGAAATAACATGTCTGTGTGTTGTGCTGTTGGCAGAAAATTAGTTACGGGAATCTGGAGCGGCGGTTTAACATCATATTTTGTGTAAAAATTGGCAAATTGGGGGAGGTGCTGGGCTGCTGCATTAGTACCATGTTACACCTTGAATACGGCTGTATACCTGGTGCCAGATACCCGTAAGGCCTCATGTACACTGCTGCTGGTAAACGGATGTTTAGGAGCAGTTGGGCGTTTTTTTAGCTGCCCCTGAACTCTCCTCTATGTTATCTTATCAGTAGATGTACACAGGGTCATTTATAGTCATTTCTAGGCAGATGAGTTTAGAAGCATTTTTTTGGAAAGCAAAAAAATGCGTTCAGGACGGATGTTCAGAGGCATTTGCATTTTGTAACGCACGTTTAGCCGTGTTTCGTTTACAGGCATTTTTTAAATTTTTGACTATTGGGGGGGGATGCTTGTAAACGTGGCAAAACTGATGTTTTTTAGGCTACTTTCAGACTGGGGCGGGCAGGTGTCGGCGACACTATATTTACGTCCTTTTAGCGGCACTGTTCGGTCGCAAGCGGGGTGGTTTTAACCCCCGCTAGCGGCTGAAAAAGGGTTAAAACTGCCCTCGGGCTTTCACATTGGAGTGAATTGAGCGACTCTTTCAGGGCACTTTTCAGGCGCTATGTTTAGCGATATAACACCTACAAAGCACCTCAGTGTAAAAGTAGCCTAAAGGTCGGTTACTATCTGTAACGTTAAATCATTCAGGAGAGGTTGTAAAACTTCCCGTGTACATTAAGCCTTAGGCCCCTTTCACACTGAGGCGCTTCTAAACTGCCAGTAAGGCCGGTTTCACACTGGGGCCGTGGGTGCTTCGGCAGTAAAGCGGAGCTTTACAGTCATTTTAACAGCGCTATTCGGCCACTAGCAGGGTGGTTTTACCCCCGCTAGTGGCCTGGAAAAGGGTTAAAAGCACCGCCGCAGCGGCGGTATAGCCGCGCTGCCCTATTGATTTCAATGGGCAGGAGCAGTGTATTCACTGCTCCAAAGATGCTGCTAGCAGGACTTTTTTCAGCGCACCACTCCAGTGTGAAAGCCCTCGGGGCCTTCACATTGGAGAGACAGCAGCGGCTGTTTCAGGTCGGTTTGCAGGCGATATTTTTTAGCGCAATAGCGCCTGCAAAACGACCCAGTGTGAAAGGGTTCTTAAACATTTGGGCGCTTTTGAAGAGCTTTCCCTTCATTTCAATGGAGAGAGGCGTTTTTTCCCTGCCCTGCCAGCCCACTTCCCCAGTGTGAAAGCCTTTTGATTTTAATTGAAATAGATTTTCGTGAGCTTTTCAGGCGCTTTTTTTAGCGTAAAAGCGCCTCAGTGTGAAAGGGGTCTAAGAGTTCAAACAAGCTGATGATGAGGCCTGTGCTTGTAATTCACACTGGAAAAAAAAATATTATTGTAGGTCCAGTTCACTTCAGACTTGTTCACGTTTTGTTGCTTGTCAAGCCCTGATGAAGGGGGCACTTGGACCCCCAAAACACGTTGGATATTTTTTTGTGGATTGTACTCCTGACTTTTAATGGAATAAAGTTGTATCTGGACCTATTAGCCGTGGCGTGACACTTCAATTTCAATTCTAGATACCCGTGGGGGGTCAGTTTATTCTCAAGAAGAATGTATCCCAGCTGGTATTCTTTTGCCAGGAAGGGTCTGCCAAGGGGTGATTGGTACGGTATACAGGGATGCAATCAGCACCTGACTTGACCATAACATGCAAGGTTAAGACTATTGTTTTGTCAGTTATCAATTTTTAAAGCTGAACCATTATAAAAGACGCAGTTTTGTAATCGTTGATACATATTGAATTTTATTTTCTTAAATGCAAGCAATTTAAAGTGGTGTTCCGGCCAAAATTATACTTTTTAAATAAAAATACCTCTATAATACACAAGCTTAATGTATTCTAGTAAAGTTAGTCTGTAAACTAAGGTCTGTTTTGTTAGTTTATAGCAGTAGTTTGTTATTTTATAAACTTACAGCAGGCCGTGGCCATCTTAAGTGTGGGCATCTGAAGCCAGACTGTATTTCTTCCTGGATCTCATCCTTGCAGATCTCGCACATGCTCAGTGCAGCACAAGCAGTGTAATGGGTTTCAGGTCAGGTTTCCATAGCAACGGCAGTTTCAGAGGAAGTTGCCTCCCCTTCCCAGAAGGCATTGCAAACAGGAAATGATGCGATGGGCCACGGCCAGGGAGGAGGAAGTGAAAAATGAATACAGCAGATATACAGTAGGTGCTGAGAAAAAAATTTTAAAAATATCCAATTCGTTAACAGTGCACAGTTTAGTGAGGGATGCTAAAGAGTTGTAAAAGTGGGTGGAACTCCACTTTAAATTGCTTGCATTAAAAAAAAAAAAAAATGATATAGGAGGAGAGAGCAGAGTGACAGAAGAGATGAGTTCATCGCTGTGCTGCTTCTAATTTCCCTGTCCAGTCACAGGCTGGGGGTGGGACTAGGATGACATGGGCTCAGGGGAAGGGGGTTAAATGAGACTAATCACCAGATGGAAGACATCTAGTTGAAGAAAAAAAAAATACTGGGGTCGATTTACTAAAACTGGAGAGTGTAGCCAGCTGTGCCTGGTGGCCAATCAGCTTCTATCTTCAGCTTATTCAGTCAGGCTGGGCGAATTTGGATGCAGGTTTTCACCGCATCCAATTTGCATGACTGGAGCCGGTTCACACAGCTTCGGGGGGGATGGGGGGGGGGGGGCGACGGTCTGCATTGAGGCTCCTGTGTGTCTTCTGGTCCAATTTATGTGCAAATTCAGGCCTGATTCTCATCTGAATAGGTGAACAGGGACACACCGGACCCCCTGCTGTGATCTGCGGCTGCAGCATATGTGATCGGAGCCTTAGGCTTTGACAATAAAACATGGAAGCTGATTGATTTTTATGCAGAACGGCACCAGATTTTTCACTCTCCCAGTTTTAGTAAATCGATCCCATTGTGTACTAAATCTCTAGATTGAAGGTGAATATTGCTGCAAAATCTGGTTTTATTTTTATCTTTTTAAACAGCCTATTAATATCTATCTTGTTGTTTTGGCTGGAGTTCTGCCTTTCATATCCCAGAGCAGAATGTTTTTGTTCAGTTTTATGAAGTAAGGTCTGTCAGCCGTTGCTTAGGAGAGGATCGGCCGTGGAATGGTTAATCTGCATGCGCAGGCTAATTTATATGCAAGGAGGGCGCCGCTCATTAATTGGGAAGCTGACAGCAGCTAGAATTAGAAGTGAAAACGGCTTCAAAGGCTCAGTATGAGGGCAATTACTGGGAGCAGGCACCTGTACGTCTCTGCGTGATGTCTGCCCGGCACAACCAATAACCGTACGTCTCGTGATATCAGCCGGGGGAATCCCCGCCGATACTCCGCTCGCTACCTCACCGCTATAGGTCTGTACAATTACACAGAGATCTGAGGGATTCATTAGCCTCCCTAAATTGTAGTCAATGGTTCACATGCCATTGCCCACCTTCATTACACCTCCCGCCTATCAAAATTACATATGCAGGTTATATTATAGAGTATATTATAAGTAGAGTATTCCACAAATATATTGTTTTAGGTATATACTTTAACCCCTTCAATACCAGGCATTTTCACCCCCTTCCTGCCCAAACCAATTTTCAGTTTTCAGCGCTGTCGCAATTTGAATGACAATTGCGCGGTCATGCTACTCTGTACCCAAATGAAATTTATATCATTCTTTCCCCACAGATAGGGCTTTCTTTTGGTGGTATTTGATCATCTCTGCGGTTTTCATTTTTTGCGCTATAAACAAAAGAAGAGCGACAAGTTTAAAAAAAAAACACAATGTTTTTTACTATACTAAATATCCCCTTTTTTTTTTTTTTTTTAAACCCATTTTTTCCTCAGTTTAGGCCGATGTGTGTGTATATGTATGTATGTGTTTGTGTGTGTGTGTGTATGTGTATATATCTATATATATATATCTATGTGTATATATATATGTGTGTGTGTGTATGTATGTGTGTGTGTGTATGTATGTATGTATGTATATATATATATATATATATATATATATATATATATATATATATATATATATATATATATATATATTTTTGGTAAAACAAAATCACAATAATATATTCATTGGTTTGAACAAAAGTTATAGCGTCTACAAAATAGGAGATAGTTTTATGGCATTTTTATTTTTATTTTTTTTACTAGTAATGGCGGCAATCTGTGATTTTTTTATTTATTATTTATTTATTTATTTTTTTATCGTGACTGTGACATTGCGGCGGTCATATCGGACACTTTTGACACCATTTTGGGACCATTGTCATTTATACAGCGATCAGTGCTATACTAATGCATTAATTACTGTATAAACTAGCAAGGGAAGGGGTTAACACTAGGGGGCGATCAAGGGGCTAACTGTTACCTAGGGAGTGATTCTAACTGTAGGGGGAGGGGACTCACAAGGGGAGGAGACCGATCGGTGTTCCTCTGTACTGGGAACACACGATCGGTCTTCTCTCACCTGACAGGACGTGGATCTGTGTGTTTTATACACACAGATCCACGGTCCTGCTCTGTTAACGGGCAATCGCGGGTGCCAGGCCGGACAACGCAGCCGCCGGGCACGCGCATTGGCTCCCAAGTAAAGCGGCGGGGGTGCGCGCCTCCCAGACGGCCGGGAAGCCCAGGACGTCATATGACTCCCGCCCAGGATGGGAGATCCCTCCTGCGGACATCATATGATAATGGGCGGGATGGGAAGTGGTTAAAAAAAAAAAATATGGAGATTTACTAAACCTGGTGCACACAGAATCTGGTGCAGCTGTGGATATTAACCAGCTTCTGTGTTTTATTGTTTTTTTTTTTACTCTATAAACAAAAATGTAAAAGTCAGCAGCCTGGTCCAGGTGCCAGCATCGTAACTGTGGGTAAGCCGATTCCTTGCGGCTTCACAGCTGGCTGTCTGCTGCACATGTGTGAGCCGCACTGCGCCCCATCAGTGGTCCCGCAGTCTCCTGGGACTAAGGTTGCCACCTCCTCCCTTTTAAACCTGAACACATAGTAATTACACAGGTTCTGAGGCTAATGTAATGCAGATAAGGCAGCGATTGAATTTAATTACCACCTTAATCAGCCACAGAACCTGTGTGAATGATATGTGTTTTGGGTTTAAAGGGATGAGGTGGCAACCCTACCAGGGACCCTGTGACATGTCCCAAGAGATTGCGGGGGAGGGGGGCGAACTTTCACTTACATTGCCGCAGCGATCTGACCAGAAGTGGGAGCGGGTACTTGTCAAAATCAGATATCCACCCCCTCCAAAAAAAAAAATTCTAATTATGGAAAAGAAAAGGGGAGAGAGAAAAAAAGAAATGGAACTTCC
Organism: Lithobates clamitans; assembly: GCA_037952925.1. Classification (NCBI taxonomy): domain Eukaryota; kingdom Metazoa; phylum Chordata; class Amphibia; order Anura; family Ranidae; genus Lithobates; species Lithobates clamitans. The sequence continues at coordinate 141,428 of JBBGZY010003601.1, forward strand.
CCTTTTGGGAGAATTTCTGCATTTATTTAATCGGGTATCTATTTACTCTGCGTAACATCATCTTTCACATTGTGCAAAAAAATCGGGGCAACTATTGTGTTTTTTTTTTTCCCCAATTTATTAAAGTGTTTGGCGGTTCTAAGTAATTTTCTAGCAAAAAATACTGATTTAAAAAGGCCTGGTCAGCAAGTGGTTAAGCCCACCCCTCCGGTCACATGGTCCAGCCCCTCTGTGTCAGGCAGCTGTAGGAGATAGGTGGGAGTGCGGACAGACGAGCGTATGGATGACGTCACCGCTCCAGGCTTTACCAGCTGTTGGTCAAACGCTCTCTCCTCTCCCCTGCAGCCACTTTAAGGGAGGGGCGTACAGGAGCCTGCGATCCTCTGAGGAAAAAAAAATAGTAAATGCACGTTTTTTTAATTTTAAATTTTTTTTTACCTGCAGAAACTTGTGCTTTTTTTTTTTTTTTTTTTTTTTAAAGGGGAGCGTATCCTTTAATACTCTGATAGCGTGCCAAGTACCAGCTTTAAAGGTCTTTCCGCCGCACTTCTCCAGTTTTCCTTTTTTATTGGATTGCATCAGGTTTCCTTTAAGATCGATCTGACTTGATGTTCTCATGTTTGGAATTTTCCCAGCGTTTGTGGATTGCTGTGTTGTGTCAGTGGTGAAGAACGCACAATATTCATCCCACTGAAAGACAATATTTTATCGCAGTCTACCGCTGCATCCTTCCTGTGAGTTCTTCTGTCTGGTTATGCCACTTTTTTTTTTTTTTTGGCAGCAGAAAATGAAATCTCTTTAAAACAAAGTGTGAAGCTGAGTCATGTAATATGTTCCACAACACGCCAAAATATTCTGGAAGAAACACCCACCGTACAATAATATTTAGACACGGGAGGGTTTCCATAATCAGAAGCCAGTGTGGTGAGATAGAGAACAAGCCGATCAGAGGCAAGGTGAAAAGAGGCCTCAGATATTCCGTTGTTCTCTGGGTCAGAATTGTGATGTTTGGGGCCCATTCACACAGGCGGCAAAAACGCAGCATACGGGGGTTCAGTGTTGCATGCGTCTGCTGAGATCGTCCAGCGGTGCTCTGAGCCTGCGTTCACACTATTGCGAACACAAACGTTGCATGTGATTTCTGTGCAATGCGAATTCAGCCATACAGTTGTATGGCTGAACTCACATTGGATTCGCATGAAAAAGGTGCAGGAACCTCTCCCCCCCCGCACTGAAATTGGATTGCATGGGTGTTCACGATAAAGGAGAGAAGGCGGGACTTTAAATGAAGTGTGCAGTCGATAGTGAAGGGTCAAAAAAGGGATATTATTGTATAAAACATAATAAATATTCCATATAGGTAGGTACATGGGTCACAAAAGTTCATCATTTATTACATATATTTATATTATATCGGTATTACACATAGCATATACAAGGGTTAGTGATTCATCTATAATAAATATATCTGTGTTACATTGGTACTACACATTGTATATACAGAAGCTCTACGCGTTTCGTGGAGTATTCATATCCACTCTTCAGGAGCAACAATGTGTATTAACTGAAAATAAAACATATAATAAATGTTATGGTCAAATGCTTGTAAAAAATAGAAAAAAATTATAAAAATGTATGTAACTTGGGAATAACCCCTAGCCGTAAAAATACTCACAACTACCATGCAGTAAGAGCGCAATGGTGAGGGCTGGTGGCTCCCCATAGGTTCACACCCATGCGATCCGATTCCTGTCTGAATTGACAGTTCGCACTGCAATCTGCAAACCGATCGTGTGAGGTGTCATTAACTTTGTATCGACACCCGCAGCGGTTCGCAGAGGAAAGTGTGAACTGCCTGCGAGGGAGATGTGATGCGGGACCCTGCACTGGAAACGTGCCGGTTCCCGCATCGCAATAGTGTGAATCCGGGCTCAGTGTACTGAATAGAGCGCTGGCATTGTAATGCTTTGAGCTGCTGTTTTCTGCAGCTTGAAAGCATCAAATCCCTGGCTTCTATAACCCGCAGCTTTGTTGCTTCTCTATAATGCCAATCGCTGGCTCTGCTTTTTACTTTTATGTTCCTGTTGGCCCAAAAGGCCACCATAATGGTGGGCCAATGGCAGCGGATCTCCCCGCACTCACAGGCTTTGCTGAATGGCTCCTGCTGCTGTCAGTCAAATCCTGTGACGAGGGAGGTGGGGCCAAGTCGTACTGTCTGTGTCTATGGACGCAGGAAGCGTGACTCAGGATTGAGACTGCAGGTGTGCCAGAGTAAGAAGCTCTTTCCTTTGGTGGCCCACTAAGCCTGGGTTCACACTTATGCGTTGTGGGACACTGCATGGGATTCGCGCAGAAATTGCATTGCGTTCCTCTGCACATCCCATGCAATGTCTGTGCGGTGCGATTTGAGCCATACATTTTGTATGGTTCACATTGCATCCCCACAAAAATGTTGCAGGACCCCTTTTTATTTGTTTATTTTTATGCACCTGCATCACATGAATGTTCACACCCATGCGATCTGATTCTGGCAATGGCATTGCGTTTTGCAAACTATTTTGCGGTGTCGTTAATTTAACATTGACACCCACAGCAGATCGCATAGATGCCGTGTGATTGCTATGCGGTGCAGGAAACGCAGGATTTGCTGTTTTTTCCCGCATCCCATCAGTGTGAACCAGGGCTGAGAGGAGGAGGGGCAGGGGCGGGGAACCCCAAAAAAAGGATTTCCAGACCGCTGTGTGCAATTCTATTGCTCATAGCAGGTAAGTATAACATGTTTGTTTACAAGAAAAAAATAATTATACTTTACAGCCACTTAACCATTTCCCGCCTGGCCTATAGCAGAATGATGGCGGGGCGGTGGTATCCTGACTGGGCGTTATATGATGTCCAGCAGGTTAACAGCCGCCACCGCGTGGGGATCTGTGGTGCGGTGTGTCAGTCTGACACACAGCTACTCCGATCTTGGTAAAGAGCCTCCGGCGGAGGCTCTTTACCATGTGATCAGCCATGTCCAATCACGGCTGATCACGATGTAAACAGAAAGAGCTGTTGATCGGCTTTTCCTCACTCGCATCTGACAGACGCAAGTAGAGGAGAGCCGATCAGCGTCTCTCCTGACGGGGGTCTGCGCTGATTGTTTATCAGCACAGCCCCCCCTCGGATGCCTGCACTAGATCACCAGGGAAGCCCCCAACATGTGGATGGCCAGGTACGTACCCCATGGCCATCCACATATACAAAAATTTGCCAAATATATGCCAATCAGTGCCCACAAATGGGCACTGACTGGCAACATTATGCAGCACATCGGACAAGTGATGCCCAGCAATGCCACCTCTCAGTGCCCATCCATGCCCATCAGTGCCACCCATAAGTGCCCATCATTGCCACCTCATTGATGCCACCTCATCTGTGCCCATTGGTGCTGCTTTATCAGTGCCCGTCAGTGCAGCCATATCAGTGCCCGTCATTGAAGGAAAAAACCTATTTACAAATTATTTTAACAGAAACAAAGAAAAACTTTATTTTTTTTTTCAAAATTTTCAGTCTTTTTTTATTTAGTGCGCAAAAAATAAAAATCTCAGAGGTGAACAAATGCCACCAAAACAAATCTCTATTTGTGGGAACAAAATGATAAAAAATTTGTTTGGGTACAGTGTTGTGTGACCGCGCAATTGTCATTCAAATTGCAACAGCGATGAAAGCTAAAAATTGGGCTGGGCAGGAAGGTGTATAAGTACCTGGTATTAAAGTGGTTAAAAAAAAAGGGGCAGTCTGTCAGTCTGTCATCATAGTATAAATAGAGTAAAAATAAACCCACGGTCAAAAAAAGATACAGAAATGACAACCCGACAACAACCACATTCATAGAAATGAAGACAGATTGGGATTATCTTCTTTTTTTTATAACTGACCGCTCCTCCTCAGCATCCCCGGGGCTTTCTGAAGCTGCTCTTCATATATTCTGGCCGTTTCACGTGAGCCCATAGACACGCTTTCATCAGTTGGGACTTCCCAATGAGGTTGCCAAAAGGATTTTCAGAAAGTCCTACAAATGTAAAAGACTTTCCCACTTAGAAACCACTAAAGCACATTGGTGACAGTCTTCATGTGCAGATTTGTATATTAAATCCTATCGTTTTCTTCTTTTTATTTTGCAGTCATGATAAACAGGACACAGATGAAGTTGTAGAGTTACATGATGGTAAGTCTTTGAGGGATTACAGTTGCTTATTGAACATACTTTCCTGGTTGATGACAAAAATAAGTATAACTTAAATTACACAGAGAAGATATGATCCTGTTTTATTATTCTCCCCCCAAGACTAGCCAACAGCCAGAGCTTTGTTATGTGAGCAGTTCTGCAGCAGCTGTGGGGTCGCTCACTTTATAATTTTTATGTTGATTTGTAGCTGGCTGAAATACATGTGCAGTTATATAGACTGCTGGTGTGACCGTTATTAGCAGCTGCATTGATGTACATGAGTAGCCAGTAATGCTGGTGATATTGAATACAGGTAAGATTGCTGCAGGTCTGTGCTATGAATCTCTAGAGCAGCCCTTCTCATTTTTTTTTAACAAGAAGAAATCCTTTAAATATGTTTTAGGTCTTTAGCGTGGTGATCAGTGTGAAAAATGCCTCCTACATTGGTGACCAATGGGAAGAATGTTACCTATATTGGTGACCAATGGGAAGAATGTTACCTACATTGGTGACCAATGGGAAGAATGTCCCTTACATTGGTGATCAGTGAGAAGAATGTCCCTTACATTGGTGATCAGTGGGAAGAATGTCCCTTACATTGGTGATCAGTGGGAAGAATGTCCCTTACATTGGTGGTCAGTGGGAAGAATGTCCCTTACATTGGTGGACAGTGGGAATAATGTCCCTTACATTGGTGATCAGTGGGAAGAATGTCCCTTACATTGGTGACCAATGGGAAGAATGTCACTTACATTGGTGACCAATAGGAAGGATGTCCCTTACATTGGTGACGAGTGGGAAGAATGTCCCTTACATTGGTGACCAATGGGAAGACTGTTACTTACATTGGTGACCAATGGGATGAATGTTACTAACATTGGTGACCAATGGGAAGGATGTCCCTTACATTGGTGGTCAGTGGGAAGAATGTCTCTTACATTGATGATCAGTGGGAAGAATGTCCCTTACATTGGTGGTCAGTGGAAAGAATGTCCCTTACATTCATGGTCAGTGGAAAGAATGTCCCTTACATTCATGGTCAGTGGAAAGAATGTCCCTTACATTCATGGTCAGTGGAAAGAATGTCCCTTACATTCATGGTCAGTGGAAAGAATGTCCCTTACATTGGTGGTCAGTGGGAAGAATGTCCCTTACATTGGTGGTCAGTGGGAAGAATGTCCCTTACATTGGTGGTCAGTGGGAAGAATGTCCCTTACATTGGTGGTCAGTGGAAAGAATGTCCCTTACATTCATGGTCAATGGAAAGAATGTCCCTTACATTCATGGTCAGTGGAAAGAATGTCCCTTACATTCATGGTCAGTGGAAAGAATGTCCCTTACATTGGTGGTCAGTGGGAAGAATGTCCCTTACATTGGTGGTCAGTGGGAAGAATGTCCCTTACATTGGTGGTCAGTGGGAAGAATGTCCCTTACATTGGTGGTCAGTGGAAAGAATGTCCCTTACATTCATGGTCAGTGGAAAGAATGTCCCTTACATTGGTGGTCAGTGGAAAGAATGTCCCTTACATTGGTGGACAGTGGGAATAATGTCCCTTACATTAGTGGTCAGTAGGAAGAACGCTCTTTACATTGTTGGTCAGTGGGAAGAATGTCCCTTACATTGGTGATCAGTGAAAAGAATGCACCTTACATTGGTGATCAGTGGGAAGAATGCTCCTTACATTGGTAGCCAATAGGAAGAATGTCCCTTACATTGGTTGTTAGTGGGATGAACGATCCTTACATGGGTAGTCGGTGAGATGAATGCCCTCCTTACATAGGTGGACATTGGGAAGAATGCCCCCCCTCTACAGATAGCTAAAAAGATCATTGGTGTCCGTGCTTATGCCTTTGAAACTCAAAAATTGCTTATTGCTCAAGGAACCCCCAGCAACCTCTGGAGGAACCCCCAGGTTTCCACAGAACCTTGGTTGAAAGAGACTGATCTAGACACATCCCTCCCCATTGGCTGCTATTTATTAGCAGCATAAGCACTCTGAGGGATTGGGAAGCCTATGCAGAATTACTCGGCTGACCTAGTCTTGGTGCAGGAATTGGGTAGCTATTCAGGCATACATGTAGGCAGTCATCTATGAATAACGCACAGCATGTTGTTTGTCTACAGGTGATGAGACGAGTGCTGATGAGCATACCGCGGTGGCCATTGCTACCGTCCAGCAAGCAGCCTTCGCAGACCACAACATTCAGTATCAGTTCCGCACAGAAAACAATGGAGGTCAGGTATGTAGATTACGCTACCATGGAAAAAAATGGAGGTCCACATCACTTGTTCTGCTAGTCTGCAGCTTGTTCTGTTTTCAAGTTGTGAGGTGGCACTCACCTACCAGCCAGTTGTATTGGTCACCAATTACTTACCCGTAGCAATTTGGTGCCAGCTCCGAGGACACCTGCATTCTCTTGGTTTTAGAAATCTGTACACTAAAGTCTGCCTCCAGCACAGTGGTCTGAGCATCTTATAGGAATGTAAGGACTAATTTAAGTTCTAGATTGGCAGTTTGTGATTGTGGCTGTACAGTATATCTTCTTCTGTTCACTTTTTGCTCTTGCTGGTAACTTTTTTGATTTATGGTGCATTTTCTTGTCTTCTCCAGGTGACATACAGAGTAGTCCAGGTGACAGATGGTCAGCTGGATGGTCAGGGTGATACGACTGGAGCAGTGAGTGTGGTTTCTACTGCAGCCTTTTCTGGCGCCCCACAAGCTGTAGCACAGGTGAGAGTCGCACATGCAGTGCTAGCGGTGTGTACACAACCTCTACTAATCTCCAGCCCTCCCTGCAGTCTTGCACAGTTGTACCAGCTCCTCTTCTGTGCTGAAACAGCTTACTCTGATTTTACTGCACACTGTGACCTTCGCACAGCGTTCATTTGAAATCTGCAGCAAGTCAGATAAAGCCCGCCTCATGTAGCCCTCTCCCCTCTAGTCTTCCTTTCCCTGGCCCTTCTCTTTGTTCTTTGGATTTCAGTTCTTTCATTCATAGAGGCTCAGCATCACATGTTGGTGTTGCATGCAAATCCTCCAGACTGGCATTTACCTATCAAGGCATTTTGATATTTGCATAACTCCTCTAAAGAGCCAGCCCAATGCTTACACTAGAGCGGAAGACTTTGAAGAGGAGTACTGAGGCAGGGTGCTGCGATGTTTTCAGGAATCTATATACAGCACTCTGCCAGTTCCTCTCACCAACCATGATCTGCCTGCGTTTCATAGAGCAGCACAAACACTCAGTGATGGTAACACTGGGTATTTTTTATAAGCTTACCTGTAGGTAAAAATGAAAAAAAAAAAGGTTTACTACAACTTTAAGCCTTAAATAAAGAGCGCCCATCTTTTCACTAAATAACTCTAAAGACACACAGCTCCTTGTGCAGACTCAAAAAAAAAAAGACCACGTTTTTCTGTGCCTATTCTCCTGCACTGCCTTCCTAGAGTTTTTTTGCTACCCAAATATTGTTCTATATAGCAGCCTATCACTGCTCAGATGTGGTGGCTGCATTCGTTTCTACTTTTCAGGTTGGGAACACGTTTTACAACTACAAAATACCCGTTGATCTTGCCAGAAATGCAGTGTTTGTCTTTTCCTGTAAGTTGAATTGAAGGCACAAACAATAATTACTAATCCCTCTGTCATGTAAAGTAGATGACAAGAGAAAATCATGTCTGAAGTCCAGCCTATGTGACAACTATGGCTTTCCCCAATATTTACATACAGTGTATTAAGTGAGTCTAGGCACTACAGGACACGAAATGTGTTATTTGGACCACTACCATGTGAAAATAAGGGGAATAAAAGCCTGAAAAAAGGAAATGAATATAACCACCACATCGAAGGATCTGCAATATTTGATGTTTTTGGTTTGGGGTTTAGCTAGAGCTGCACGATTCTGGCTAAAATGAGAATCAAGATTTTTTTTTTGCTTAGAAGATAGATCACAATTCTCACGGCGTAACATCATCTTTCACATTAAACAAAAAAATTGGGCTAACTTTACTGTTTTGTTTTTTTCTTTTATTTATTGAAGTGTATATTTCCCAAAGAATTGCATTTGAAAGACCAGTGTGCAAATACAGTGTGACATAAATAATTGCAACAGTCGCCATTTTATTCCCTAGGGTCTCTGCTAAAAGAATATATATAATGTTTGGGGGTTCCAAGTAATTTTCTAGCAAAAAAAAAAAATCTGATTTTAACTGTAAGAAACAAGTGTCAGAAAAAAGGTTTAGACTTTTAAGTGGTTGAACTTCCTGCATTAGTTTTATCCCTTTGATATAAGACGGAAGAGTTACAATGTTGTTAAAAACTTGGCCGACTGCCAGAGTGAGCAGAGAACTCTCTATACTTGTTACATGAAAGAATCGGGAAACTTTGCAATACAGATCGTCAGGGGGGTTGAATCGAGGTTGCTATCTTTTAACGATTAATTGTGCAGCTCTAGGTTTAGCTATGCTTTAGTTTGTATGGAGGCTGATAGTTCAGGTAAATCAATAGCATGGGACAGAGACTGAAGTGCAGGGGAACTGGTAAAGATATCCTTCCCCCTGCCTTGTGGAAAACAACTTTGCAGAGTTATTCTTTAAAGGCATCCCATATGCTTTGTTTTACAAACCTGTATAGATTTAGGGCTCTATATCGAATAGTTTGCAGGAAGATAACGTATTATTTTATCTCTGCCTGTTACAGGCCGTCATCCAGAACCCTTTCAGTAATGGCGGAAGTCCTTCAACAGATGCAGTCAGTGGGGAGACGCGGTTTGCGTACTTCCCGGCTTCCAACGTGGGCGACACCACTGCAGTATCTGTACAGACAACTGAGCAACAACTGGCCCAGGGTGGAGGTAAGGGGAACCTATTTGTCAGATCTTCTGCTCTCCAATTGGAATTTAAACATGACTTTAAAGCCCAGCTCCGGGCAAATAAAGTTTTCCCTTGGTGTGGGGCTGTGCCTGCACTTCAAGGGTTAACTGTCCTTTTTTTTTTTTTTTTTTTATGTAGGAGGTTGGAGAAGGGAGATATACTCCTCCTTGCACAAGACCAGTCCCTGCCGCTCCTGATCCCCCTCCTCGGGCACAGCCCCATTGCATGAGAACCTTTTTTTTTTTTTTTTTTTTTTGCTGCCCATAGTTGAGCTTTAATCTTTCTTGTGCATTTAAGTGAAGCTTTGGTTTTTCTTACTGCATGGGAAAGATTTTTTTTTAATTTCTCTTCAACATTATTTTCCCCAAACTGATATTGTACATATGGGTGGACTGAATCACCTGCTGGCCTTTTTATAGTTCTTGTGTACATCAGCAGTGCGATTTTTTTTTTTTTTTTTTTTTTTTTTCCCCCTATCTGGGTCACTGCTGCATGATATAAAATGAAGGATCGAAGATGAAGTGAGATTTCCTCGCAGTGACCCTAGCAGGTCAGTGGGGATGGAATGCTCTGTGCAAAGTGATCCCATCAGAACCTTCCTAAGGGGCATTAGAAATGCTTAGAGTGTCAGTAAACCCAAATAATAACAATATAGAATATGTTCCTAAAGAGCCTTTATTTCCTCCTTCGTTATGCATTATTTACCTGGTGACCCTGCCAGTGGCCTTATTTTCCTGAATCATCATAACAGCTGGTTTCACATTGTACTGTCCAGCACTTCCTCTGTGAGTGTACAGGACTCCATACCGATGTACGGCGTTCTGTACACTATAATAGTCTGCTTGTGATTTTTTTTTTTAGAGGCAGCCAAGCCCCCCTTGGCCTGCCCCTAGCTGCAGATTGACAGCGGCTTCCTTAGGGAGGATCCCTGTCAAAACAGAAGTCTACAAAGCAGCGCCTCCAACTTAGATGGGGAGGAGAATAGACCAAGCAGTCACATGACCACTGAAAGGAAAACAAGGTTGTTAAAGCTTCTTTTTAAAAACCTAAACTACAGGGCATGCTTAGGCAATGTGTAAGTGATGCCATCAGGCGTTTCCTATAGTTTCACTTTACATCCACTTGAATTTCTGATTTGCAGCACGTCCCTGATACTGTGTGTACTATTCAGTCCGAAATAAGACTTTATTCCATTAAAAGTCAGGGGACAATCCAAAAACACATTTAAGAGGTCCAAGCTCCCCTTTTTATCAGGGCTTGATTGACAACAATGTGAATAGACTAGAAGTGAGCTGGACCTTTTTTTTACTACATTTTTTTTTCTTTCCAGTGTGATTGCAAGCACAGACCTTATCAGCAGCTGGTTTGACGGCAACCAATTAACAATTTTATGTCTACCTTTTTAGGTCAATTTTACGTCATGATGACCCCTCAAGATGTGATTCCCGCTGGAACACAGAGGACTATAGCGCCGCGCACTCATCCCTACTCTCCGTACGTACCAATAACTGTTTCAGCTCTGATATGTTCCTGTACAATACAACTACTTAATTTCTGGCAGGTTCAGCTCCCCCGTGGCCAACATTTTTTTTTTTTGCAAAACCTTTTTTATTAAATTTTTCATTAGCATACAAAATTAGCCCATGCAGGGGCCAAACCTTGCCCACGCAGGGGCAGTTGGCCAACACTGTTTTTAATTGTGGCGATATGTCTACCAGTTGTAGTGTTTTTTTGTTTGTTTTTTTTGTTTTTTTGTTTTTTTTTATACCTTCAGCCCTGGTGCCCAGCCTGAGGCCTTTTGGCACTTATTGTAAAGCCCTAGGGACTCCTGCTTACCTGAGGCCTTGGAGGAAAGCTATCCTTTAGACAGGACGTGTGTAAATGGTTGATTTGTTTTCGCTCTTCTTTCTGTGCTGTCCACAACTCTGCCCATAAGTCATTTTTAACCACTTTCCGTCCATATGACATCATATGACGTCCTCTGATTGAAGTGGTGCCACCTGCAGGCACCATCCTGATATGATGTTCAGCTGGCGATTCCTTCTTTACCTGAAGTGGCTGAACAGCCACTCAATCACTTCTGCAAGCTGCTCCTCCCACCACCGCCTTTCCTAGGCTTTGCCGTCCGATCTTGGAGCCTGGTGAGCGATGTAACGGCAGCACTACACAGAGAGAGAGAGGAACTGACGACCTTCCCTCCCTCTCTGTGACCCAGAAACCAGAAGCAAAAAGGATTTCGGCTCTTTGTTTACCTAGCCATTAGCGGCCAGGAAAGCATCTGATTAGACCAATTTGTGTCTGATTGGCTGCATTGGAGCCCAGAGGAGAGACTTGGGGTCAAATTTGTCAATAAAGTTGATATAAAAAAAAAATAAAGGATTAAAGAGACCGTTAAAACAAACAAAGAAAAGTTTGGAATAAAATAATAAAAAATTGAAAGCGCCCCCTCCCCCCGTGCTTGCGTGTACACTCAAACACACAAGTTCCACATATGTAAACAGTGATCTCACCACACATGTGAGGTATCGCCACGACCGTTAGAGTGAGAGCAAACATTATGGCACCGGACCGCCTGTGTAACTCCTAAAGTTGGTAACCTGTAAAGGCTTTTAAAGCGCCACTAATGGAGATTTTTAGGTACCGTAGTTTGGCACCGTTCCACGGGAGAACGCAATTTTAAAGCATGACATGTTAGGCATCTATTTACTCAGAGTAACTTTATCTTTTATATTTTAACAAAAAATAGGTAGTTTATATATTGTTTGTGTGCAATAAAATTCCATACAGTTTATTATTATTATTATTATTATTATTATTATTTAAGGTACTTGTATAGCGCCGTCAATTTACGCAGTGCTTTACATATACATTGTACATTCACATTGGTCCCTACCCTTAAGGAGCTTACAATCTAAGGTCCCTAAACTCACATTCATATACTAGGGCCAATTTAGACAGAAGCCAATTAACCTTCCAGCATGTCTTTGGAGTGTGGGAGGAAACCGGAGTACCTGGAGGAAACCCACGCAGGCACAGGGAGAACATGCAAACTCCAGACAGGTAGTGTCGTGGATGGGATTCGAACCAGCGACCCTTCTTACTGCTAGTCGAGACATCACTGTGCCGCCCGTATTTTTTCTAAACATTCCACATTGCGCAAATACTGTGTGACATAACAAATTGCAACACCCACCATTTTTTTTTCTCTAGGGTCTCTGCTAAAAAAAAAATTATATATATATATATATATATATATATATATATATATATATATATATATATATATATATATATATATATATATATATATATATATATATATATATTATATATTATATATAAAAAATTTTTTTTTTTTTTTTTAGCAGAGACCCTAGAAAAAAATAAATATGTATATATGTTAGTTTGGGGGTTCTAAGCAAAAAAAAATGTTTTTACATGTAGAAGAGAAATGTCATAATTTGACTGGGTAGGAAACACAAATGTGGAAGCTTTGATTTGTAAAGGGACTGTAAAATCGTGATCTCTAGCAGTCTCATGTAAAGTTTATCCTCTCCATGACTGCTTCTTAAAACGTATCCCCAGTATCCAACATCTACTGTATTCTATTTGCAGCTTTTTAGTGATGTCCAGGGCCATGTCTGTGTTTTGTGTACTTTGACCAATACTCGCCTAGAGTCTGGTTTTAAAGCTGAACTCCAGTGAACGGTCCTTTGTGCCAAACGGTTCCGCCAGTGTTGTGATCTAAGCACCTCTGCACAAAAAAAAAAAAAGCTAAAGTTGGGCTTTAACAATCATTCTTTATCTCTATAGTTCTTTCAGGACAGAAAGTTGTAGTTTCTGGAACGATCATGTGTTAGGTGTGCCTTTTTGTTGCTGTCCATAATATGAAAGCTTTGTACTATTTTTTTTGTTCCTTCCTAACAAAGGACACAAGCTTTCTGTTTCCTGGTAACAAAAATAATGGGTCCATCGTTTTTATTTTTATTTTTTCCACTGACTACTTGACCATCTCCTACAATTATCATGTGGCCAGGAACTGCACTGGTTGGGTGCTGGCCATCGGTGATGTGACCACATGCCTCAAGTGAACGTTTGGATTTTTAGTTGGCGTGGATCATCATGGGCAGTCTTGAAGTGGTTAATATGTATGGAGTCATGAAGAGAATAAAAAATAAATATCCAAAAACTTGTAGCTACTTGCTGTCCAGGGCAATTTTTTAAATTTTTCACTTCAAATAATTTTTTGCTAGAAAACAAGATTCAAGATGCCAAGATTTAAAATCGTGCATGCTCATGAAATGAGAACAAACTATGGTACCTAAAATTGTCCATAGGTGACTCTTAAAAGCTGTTAGGGCCCTTTCACACTGGGGTGGTTTTGCAGACGCTATTGCGCTAATAATAGCGCCTGCAAACCGACCCGAAACAGCCGCTGCTTTGTCTCCAGTGTGAAGGCCCCCGAGGGCTTTCACATTGGAGCGGTGCG